>JAODJW010000007.1:23878299-23891950 GCA_026777045.1 Hyperopisus bebe | reverse complement strand
GCGAGGGATGGGATTCATTTCTCAAAAATAAACGTGATGTCATCTTGTTCAGAATGTCAACCTCTGCAAAAGAAATGAAACCCAGGTAAGTAAGCATGGGGTCTTTCGACCAGATCAGTAAAGCAGAAAGATCAGTGTTAAGCCTCATTTTTCAAACGACATCATTCTCAACGTTTATTCACAGGCTCTGTAAGCACAGGCATGCATTCTTCTCTGGTCACTTAAAATGACAGTGACTGGAATATTTCACATGCAAATGGTAAGAATATGAGAGCATTTCATTTACAGGCAGGGAGGATGCAGGGAGTGTTTTGGTCTCAGGAGAGGGGGTATACAGGCATTTTTGGATGCAGGCAGGCTGTGCACATTGGGTGTCTTGATTGCAGGTATATGGGACAGGTAGTGTGAGCAGCGGGGTTATTCACCGTATCCCTGATAATGACACATCACATTCCCATGAGGCTGCTGCTTCTTCACCGGCCAAACGCCTTGGAGCCCACGTTGGTGGGGACGAAGTTGCTGTTCCCTATGCCCCCAGAGCGGCTGAGGAAGTCAGCCAGGCGGTGAGTGACACACGTCGCTGTGTTACAGGCTCGCTTCTGCGCCATCATGCTGATTCACGGAGAGGGAGGCATAGAGAGTCACGGATGCTCATAGATTCATGCCACCACTTTCAATGCCTCGCACATTACTGCAAAAAGCTGAGAGAAAGCATTACTTGCATTTTGTACAATGGGTTTCGAAAGTATTAAAGCTGCAAGTCATTCTTCATTTTAAAATTACAATCTTACCTGAATTAGGGTGATGCCTTTGGTAACTAATTGATATCTTAACTAATTGAACTACAACAAGTTACAGCAGTTTTGGGCCAGTAACAACAAAGGTCATAAAACAAATTAAAAGTTACCATTTACTAGTTACTATTACTATTTCATATGCAAATTAACAGATAATCAAATAAAGGAGGCTAACAGTTTCCTGGTAGAAAAATAAATTTATTAAACAAGAAACATAATCAAGCATGAAAGAAGCATTTATTATTGTTATTTTGGAGTAACTGCTATTACTTTGTTGATATTGAGTTTTCATTCAGTTCACTAAAAAGTGATATTTTTTTTTTTTCTGCTGAAGAAGGGTAACAATTCTTATGTTGATTGTCTTAATAATTTTGTAATTCTCTGCCGGAAAAGAGGAATCAAAGGGGAACTGAAAAGGGGATGGTTGGGGGACTCTCAATTGCGGTTTCTCTGAAGGCAATCAAGCAGGTGAGATCCACATGCACCGAGGCAGGACATGGGGAGGTAATGGGGGTGGGGCAGCTGCTCAGATCCTCTCGAGCGGCCCCCCGTAGCTAGTATAGCGGTCGCTCTCGGGGACGCTGCGCTTCTTGCCCGGCGTGCCCGCTCCCACGTTGGTGCGGGGGTACGTCTGCAACTTGTGCAGCTCCTGCGACAGCTTGCCCAGCACACACGTGCTCAGATTGGAGCAGCGCTTGGACATGGGTCTGCCCAGGCTGTTGGGAGAGACAACATGCAAGAGACAGACACACAGTGACAACGGCATGCAGGGAGCAGGCTGCCTGCGACTCCGGGTTAATAGCATCGTGCCCATTTCTCTCATGCATTTTAACAAAATAAGATGGCTTATCTTGCAATCAGGAAAAGTAATGTGCAAGTCCCCCCCCTTCCCAAAACTATAAACAGCAATCATAACCTGAGTTACTATGCTGCCATGCTCTAATGACCAATCCCATCCTCAGCTACGACGCAACACAACCACAGAACTGCCGCTCTCATGCAATTCAGTCAGCGTTGTTTTCTCTCAGCATTCCCATTTGGACTCGTTCAGCAGGCAAACAGGCTCATGAACACCAGCTCAAAAATAAAGGGAGGCATACATGAGTCCATGCAAGAGTGGCTCACGACAGAGAATTTATCACTAAGAATTTCAGTTCCTTCCTTGACCAGATGGCTCGATGGTCTTTTCTCTGTGCACATACCTCTATGCCTTAACCAAACACTTGCAGGATTGACTTGTATTGGAAGCTGGTTTGATACCGCCTCATAAGGTAAAAATTGAGGGTTACATGGTACACTTCATCACATGTAAATACAAACATAATGCAATTACGACTCTATAATAAATAAACCAAGAAAATGTTCAATCCCCTAAAATACTGGTCTGAATGTGTCCCTTCAAATAAGTCTTCTTAACCACCCTGCAGGCAAACACAAAACAAGCAGATAAAGAGATGTGTACCTATTGCTATCGTTCTCCTGTTGCTCCAGCTCCTCGGCCATCATCTGCACGAATTCTTTGACGATAGCGTTTAGTAATCTCCGCGCTTCATGGTCCGTGAGCGTGACTCGGTCTGTCATTGACTCTAAAGCCGATCTGTGAGCACAAGCGCAGGATTGCCTCTGCATTAAATATGGCTCAGCCAGGTGCTTTTCTGCTAGCGCTAAAAGGCTGCAGACCTAAGGGACCCAGGCCAATTTCAAAAACAATCTGCTAAAAGTGTTGTGTTTAAAATGCTGACAGCTAGCCAAGGTAAAATTGATGACAAAATCAATAAAGCAGTAAGGACTGGGGGCTTGCATGGGCTTCTCTTATATACCTTTAACTACACAGAAGCATATTACTCACATTGTTTAATTCTCTTAATGTCACTGCAATTTTCTTTAGACTTAAAAATGGGCACTCTATAAATTGGATTAAATGGGGGAATGGCATTGTATAGCCATTCTCTAATAGCTTGTAAAAACATTCAGAGTTAATTAAAATGCATTTGTAATGGCCTCTTTGGGAGATTGATAATGTCCTGCCTAGTTTTTGGTCTTCCTGGGTTTCTAGTGCCAATAGACCCAGCTTCAAAATACCTTCTTAAACGGGGTGGAATATATCAACTACTCTCTCTTGTTGAGATGCTAACATAAAGATATGCAGCCACAAAAACCACTTTGTCCTTTCAAGAATACACAGACGCTTTATGACTGTTAACAGAAATGTTTTTTGTACTTTGTTTTGCTTTGACGAAAGATAATTACTGACAATAGGTTGGCACGTATTGCCTCACCTCACCGGAGCAGCCTGTAAGCTGTACATCTGACAAACGACCAGAGCATAAGCTACAAGGAGAGCAGAGATCTTCAGCATAACCATGGTCCCCTACAGCAGAGATGCAGACCAATAAACAACTTCAGCCAGCAATGTACTAATGCTTTAAAAACATGGACAGTGAAAGCAGAATAAGGATGGAAAATTAAGCACAATTAGCCAGAAAGTTAAAAGTCATACTGCAGCTTCTGATTCATTGCCATAGATGGCACAGAAACACTAAACTTCTTCAATTTTTACATTTTTCTAATACAGCAAATTTCTCCCTTTGTCCTTTGCCAGTTTCAAGGATCTTCAAATCAGGTTAAAACTGTATCTTCAAGCACCAAGCCAAAACAACACACTTTAAATTTACACAAGAAAAAAAGACTTTTGTAAGATCATCAAGATCAGTGCACTTGGTATTGGGTTCTGAAAACGAATACATTAGTGTATTGAATTACTGCCTAGGATTGCTGCACACTTTATACGCATCTGATAACAATATATCCCAGCTACAATTATTACTAGCTCCAAGGGATACTACAGAGTCAGTTTTCCAAAGCAATCCCAGGTAGAAGATTTGCATGAAATATATTACTCAAATATACCTTCTACAGATTTATGTCTACAGTATGCACTGCCCTGGCAACCCAACAATGGTAAAAAGATATACTTACTTTGAGTGTCAGATCTTCCTGCAAACAAAATTCTGTAAGTTGGACTTTTTCGAACTTCTTTGAGACCAACTCTTGAATCTGTTGTATGCTGCTACAATGCACAACCCTATATATCTACCACAAGGGTTTCTGTGTTGACTGTGTAGGTGTTTAATTGTCTCCATTCAGCCAACCACGGGACTTGGCTGCGTTTGCCAACCAATCAGTGATCTTCCCTTAGTTCTGGCACACTAATAAGGTACATGACACTCTAATTACGTCATACTGAAGTCACTAAGTGCTCCATTCACAAAATCCACTAGCAAATTGAATCATTTGATATCTAAATTTACATTCAGGTCATTAATTTAACTGCAGAAAATCAAATGAATGGTCACGGAAATCATCTGCACCAATAAATATTTTACAAGCTTCCAAATACGTGACATCGCCTTCCCCGATATTTTTCAAATGCCAAATCAATAAGCTTAATATACAGATTTAGCTGGTAGAGCCATCTTCTGTCAAACAGTGAACAGTGCACACAGCATATTTTCTGTGGTCTCTGCTGCAGCGATAAGCATTAATTTACTGTATATAAATTATGGTATATATTGTGGTGCGATTTACACAACTAAACCACGAATCTCGTTATATAGAAAAATAAATACTTACTGAACTGTCTTCTCCAATATTTTATTTGGATTCACTGATCCCCGAAAAAGAGACCATGGCATTTAAATAAAGTAAATAAAGTCCCCCCACCCCCAGCCAACATCAATCTCACTTTTTCTTCTGAATTAGGGTAAACTGGGGTACTATAAAAGTTTTGGTCATAATACATTCAGTGTTATCTAATATTCAGTGTCCACGGAGACAAAGGTACAGTCCTATTTAAACATTTTTTATTCAGAATCAATTAAATTTAAAATGGGGGACCGAAGTGTGTGGTTATGAACTTTGTTTCTGAAGCTATAAATACAGAAATAGCATTATTTTAAGTGCATATAGTACAGTAAGTCTTAAAATCGTTTTCTTCCATATCACATTAATAAAATTATGTAGGCTATATATATGCGACTTCATCATCATCAAAGTAATGGTAAAATAATAGCATTGTTTTCATTTGCTGTTACTTCCTGTTGTTTCGATTTTAAATAATGGTTTTCTCAATAGTCCCTATTAACAGCTCAGTTAGGGTTTCTTGAAGTTTTTTCCGAACCAATTAGTTATGGCGGTGTTCACCGCGTGGCATCATCTAAAGCTCCTTACTATTCATTATTGTACGGAACTGCATAAAGTACTTGCAAAGCGAAAGGCTCCCTTTGCGTCACGAAGGAGCCCCATTAGCTGGGATGAGCCTTTTAATGCTATTGAAGAGAGCGCCGCGCAAATGACAGAATCAGTAAATCACAGCGATTGGACAGAGCTCAGTTCCCAGCCCTGGCAAAGCTGCGGAGGTGTAGAGCTGGCAGCTCCAACACTGCTAACGTGCGCCGGGCAAGTTTTCCCTCCCAAAGCTAAAACTTTTTAGTCGATGCAGTAACCTTTTCAGCTTGTTCTTGTTTCACCGTCGCGTGGTTCGCCAACCAAAGGTTGAATTACTGCATGTGACAAGTTAAAGATTTCCATCGGTGTTTGAGATGAAATAGTACATAGAAACACATTTATCTAAAAAACGAAAGCAATACGGTATTAAATAAAAGCATGTAAATCCACTATATTTTGTTATAAATTCTTACTAGTTAGAAAGCGGTTAAAAGTTACGTTAAACCTTGCGGATTGTTTAATCTAGTTCTAGTTCCCGACAGTACATTTCGTCCATCCATTCATCCACCCGTTCCAACTGCTTATCCTATGCAATGTTGCATGATTGAGAATAGAGTGAATTCTAAAGAAACAATCGACTAATATGGAATTGGCGTTATCGTTCACCTTTGTTACTAATGTATTTATAGTGGAACAATAATCGGTTGTAGTTTATTTTACGTAAAATTTGTCACAATATGCAACAAGCACGTGATCTTAAATAAAATTTGCTATATGAAAAAGCGTTTTTTTAAAATCCTTAAATTAAATTAAATTAAATCTTAAATTAAAACAGGTCCAATAGGCTACCTGCATAATTTCCCAATTGAATATGTTGTTGAGTGAGCTATTTCACGAGCACAAGTAGATAACCAAGGAAGGAATAACATCAACTCAAACTACAATTATTTATTTGTAGTTATTTGGTTACCAGCTTCCATGACGACCCAGGGATCTATTTGACTGCTTACAAAATAGCAGTTAAAGAGCAAACAATGACTGTCAGGCAAAATCACCAGACAATAACTCCACTCTAATAGTTTAATCAAAGTACACTATTGAGGAAAGGAAGCCTACTAAATCACAAATCAATTAATTTGTATACAGATGCTCTTACATTGTGTGTTCTCCATTAGTCCGTCAAAGGGAGTGTTTGCGCACCTGGGGGGTATGTGCACTGAGCGCCTAGGGAGCGTCTCCAAAAAGGCCACTGCCTGGGAGATGGGAAATGTATGTCACCTATATCCACTGACAAAATGTAGCATCACCTTTAGTGGAAGCAGGGAATGTTCATGTTGTGCAACAAATCATCAAAGAAATGATATTTAATTTTCCAGTGTTGCACATTGCTCAGTCCTCTTTTGAAGGAGAGAACTTTGTCAGCCCATCTTCAACCTGTGTTCTTTGT
Source organism: Hyperopisus bebe (assembly GCA_026777045.1). Lineage (NCBI taxonomy): Eukaryota > Metazoa > Chordata > Actinopteri > Osteoglossiformes > Mormyridae > Hyperopisus > Hyperopisus bebe. The sequence continues at coordinate 23,885,479 of JAODJW010000007.1, read as the reverse complement.
GACATAGTCTATCATGGATCTCAGTTAGGAAAACATACCTCCATATTGTTGTATTTCTTCATTTATTATTTACTTTAGCATCTGAGCGTGCCAAAAAAATAAAGAAGACAATTGCTATAATGCAGCTTTTTAGCACACTATTAGAATACACTAAAAAAAAAAACTCCAAACTGCTTATCCATCTGGGTCACAGGGGGTCTGGAGCCTATCCTGGAAGATACAGGCATGAGGCAGGGAACAACCCAGAATGGGGGGCCAGCCCATCGCAGGGCACACTCACACACCATTCACTCACACATGTACACCTATGGGCAATTTATTAACTCAAATTAGCTTCAGTATGTCTTTAGACTGGGGGGGAAACCAGAGTCCCCAGAGAAAACCCCACAACGACATGAGGAGAACATGCAAACGCCACATACATGTGACCCAGGCAGAGACTCAAACCCAGGTCCCAGAGGTGTGAGGCAACAGTGCTAACCACTGCACCACCATGCCACTCCACAGTAAAAATGTACTAAATAATTTAAATTTGTTTAAGAATTGCTAATTAAATTGTGCAGCCGGGTTTACCCTCTGTGTACTTGTAATGGATAATCCTGGGCTAGCATTACTGCAGACAGTCATGATGGGAGAGAGCACTGTTTAATAACTCAAAACCACATGGTAATATACTCTTCAGATTGAAATATCAATCAGGGTTACTCTAAAGTTAACTCCTGGAAGGAAAGCACACTGCCATAAACTACAATTAAGATGGTCTGCTTTTGATTTTTTAAAATCAATTTTTCGTATTTTTAGCCATTTATACTGCTGGAGAATTAATTGGAGTTGTTCAGGTTAAGTACCTGGCACACTTACTGATGATAATTCATAGCTAATAACATAATGATCCTATAGCTAATAACATATAGCCAACATCCATCCATCCATACATTCTTCCATCCTTCCTTCCATCCAACCATCCTTCATAACTGCTGACCCATTCAGAGGTACAGGGCAGAAGATCCCCCTGATGGGATGCCAATCCATCACAAGACACATCATCACGCACATCAATTTAGAGACGTCACTGCACCTAACTGGAGTACACAGAGTTATCCTGCTGAATATGATCCATATAGGGCAGAAATATTAAATTGTAGAGCATTATGTCAATGCTATTAACATTAAAATAGCTCTGGCTCTTCCTGTTCTATATGGTTTTTATAACTGGTGAAATTGACTGGCAAATATAAAAATGGTCCTTTGTCTTTCAATACCTAATAGTTCACATATTCTGATGAAATTAAAGAACACAAAGGTCTCAAGCTCTAAAAAAAACTTGCATCACGAGGAGAACATCTAAACCTTAACCTCATTGGAGGAACAGAGGCAGGGCAGCCCCAGGGAGACTAATTGAATCATCCAAAGAAGCAAAATGCCAGCTGGCATTATGAGGAGAAGAAGGCGTCCAGATAGCTTAGCATTTTGCACTAATGAGGATTGGGCCGTGTGAGAATCACTGAGAAGGAATGGCAAGAATTCATCGTCAACCAAAGGGTATGACTGAGAGCTCATATTTAATGAGGGGCTTCTGTAAGCTTGTTCCATTATCAATAGACACATTCCCACACAAGTAAAATACAATAGGTCACAGGAAGAGGTGACCAGTTAACAAAGAAAGTTACCATCATCAAGGAGATAAAGCAGGTGTACCAATGACATGGAGAGGTTCACACACACCCCCATAAAAACCATATTTGACTTTATGGTTGATTATAAATTCAACAATATTACAATTTACAATAGTCAACAAAAAGATTTTAAAAGCTACTGTTTCCCCACAAGGAGCTCCTGCTCCCTTAATCCAGCAGTGTTGGGGGAATTAGTCTATCTTTAGGGAGGTTTTTAAAAAATATCTTCCATTATTTTAGCCAGATTGAGAATTTTTGTGTCTGGTTGATTCCATGGTTTAGCTGCAGCGGTAAACTGTATATGTACATGTCCAGACAGTAACGGACATCACACATCATAGAACAGCCCTGGCATGCTCTTGGGCACTTGCCAGGCTGGCATTGTAAATAAGAATTTGTTCTTAATGCTTTGCCTGGTAAAATAAAGGTTTAAATAAAAAAAATAAAAATGGCTGAACCTATCTCCTGTGCTCCATCCAGATATAGTAAAGCAGCCCTCTTTTGTTTATGATCAGAGCCCTAGGGTTGTAACTGTGTAGTTGTGTAACTGTGAGTCACAAGGCTCTTCTTCTGAGGCACTAAGGCATCATATAACACTGAAAACCATGAAGTAAAATGCAACATCCAGAGAAAAGAGGATGCGTAATTCATGCCAGGCAGAAGCTGGAGTCAGACACAGAACATGAAGACAACAAACAGAGATTAAAAACCCAAAATATGCACTGAATGTGACCTTCACCAGACCTATAACCTATGCTGGACTGTTCTGTGCTGGAGTACAATCAATTGTAGTGCATGTGAACTGTTTTGGATTGTGTTGTGATTGGGTGAAACACCACAACCCAGTTCTATATAAGCAGAATATGGAGATGGATGATGGATGGATGGACTGATGACTGATCTTGGGCTCTGAGCCCAAGTTACCCTCCCTTGTATGTCGTTTTGGACAAACGTGTCTGCTGAATAAAGGTCTGTACATGTAGGTATATATAGATTAGATTTATTTTATGACTTACCCTTTATGGACTTTTATACTTCCCGCACGTTTTAATTGCAGAAAGCATTGCCGATTCTGAAAACCGCAATCGGTATTACTCACTTCAGTCGTCATTATATAATTGCGTTCTGGCACATACCGAAGTGACTAAATCCTTGTTTCATTTTGATCATTTGAAAGCTAAAATATATTGAGGTCTTTCTCATTCTGCTCAGCATTTAATGCAAACGTCACTTTCCCCCTGGATTCGCTCAGTAAGCAGAAGCCAAAAGTTTATTTTGAAATAATATTATTAATGGACACCCCCTCCCAACACACACACACACGCACGCACACACGCACTCGCTTGATCACTCACCCGAAATAGATTCAACCAGTCTTAGCTTGTCAGAGGCGGGGATTTGGGAACTTCTCAAAGATAATACATTCACTTGACAGGTGAAGTCCAGCAGCTTAATAAATAAACAATCGATACAAAGAGAAGATGGTGTCTATAAGAATATCGTCATTTTTTCTTAACGTGTCATCGATGCTTTTAGTTTTTGGTTGTTTGCTGATCACACTTTTTTCGTTTTTGCTGATTGTTCAGCTCGTAAATCAGAAGAAACCCCGAGGTTTCCCTCCTGGACCCACACCTTTGCCTGTAGTCGGTAACATTTTGTGTCTCACTTCGGAGCCGCACGTCTATATGAAGAAACAGAGTGACATCTACGGAAAGGTATAAATGTTTCTGTGCACTGTTTTATTTCTATCTGAAGAAAGTCGATTTTCTATCCTCCGTTCCTCGATCACCGCTTTCTTAAATGTATGAAAGAAGATGTGCGTTTGGCAATCATACATATAATATGTTGCTATAACAATTCATATTCCAAAATGTTTCATTAATACAAGGAGCAATTCAAATTGGAAGCAATTTAATCTGTTATAACCAACAAATTACCCACAGAAATGGAGAACATCAAACTTTAACTTACATTGAACTCGATTCTCTAACACAATTTTATTTAGAAAAAAAATCACCTGCCGTTGGATGCGTGTAATGAATATTAAATTTAGTAAGATAATTATAATATTTTTAAAATTTTGAAAAAAAAATGTCAAAACACTAATTGTTCGTTAGTCGCGTGTATTGCTTTATGTTTTGTTTTATTTCAGATCTTCAGTCTTGATTTAGGCGGAATATCAGTCGTAGTAGTGAACGGCTACGATGCCATCAAGGAATGTCTTTTGCACCAACGCGACGTGTTCGCGGACCGGCCATCTCTGCCGTTGTTCAGGAAAATGACGAACATGGGAGGTACTGGATGCTTCTGCTTTTCCAGTAATTTAGTGGTACCATTTGGGATAAACAAACAGCCGTATCAAATTAAGTAATCACAGTGTAATTCAAAGTAAACATTCAGTGAATGTAAATGCAACTATTTAAAAGTTACGCTCAAGAAATGATTTTGACAATTTATGAATGACATTTAGATTTAAACGTACAATTTAGATTCTGGCTCTTCCGATTTTGTTTCGCTGCAAATGAAAGCTGGTAGGGCAATTACAACGTTGTGGATGTGACATTTGGACTCAGACTCAAACAACATGCATGGAAAAGAGCATGGACAAGCTTAGGCTATCGATGAGTAAATCTGCATATCTTATAGCTTACATGTAACCTCTTGGGCTGAATATAGACAAATCTTACAAATTCATATACTCATTTACATATTTTAAAAAAATTATATGATGTAACATTTTAAGTCATAGATGTGACGTTTTTATATGAAACAACCGAAATACCAATTTAGAAAAAAACTAACAATGAAATGAGAATACCCTCTATTAGGGCCGCCAGGGGAGTCCGCGTCAGTTGTCCTCAGGCCCTTGGTCCAGGGGAATCCAAAAGGGCCCTATAACCTCTAAATACTCTGCTGCTACAATATATCAAAAATACATATTTGTGAAAACTTTATATAATTCTGAACTCACATAAATACTTATTTTTTTATCTTCCTAATTTTCCCTGACATACTGTAATGGTTGAAAACAATTTTACTTTCCCTCCCTACAATGAAAAATAGTTAGGTCTGCTCTTTCAGTGCTGATCAAACAAACTCGGGGTCTTTCCCAAAACAATGCCTTACAACACAGAAAAAGCAGCAGCAACGTGCTTAGTTTTGGAGCAGAACTTTGTTAAATATGCCTGAGACATACGAGAGCTGATAAACTGGTTTAAACACTTAATAGATTTCCAGCAGACCCAGAAAGATGCAGTAAGTCATTACTGCTGTCATTAGACATTGCAGCAGTAATAACATAAAACTCTCACCTTCCATACACACTACATAGCCTAATCAATAACTTTCAGAAAGCACAGTCATCACAAGCTTATAAAGTACAGTAGCATTTTCAGTGTGTGAAAAAGTATGGATTGGTAAGAAATGTGTAAAATATTTCTATTGAATATATACATATTCTGTTCTCGTTTGAGCAATAATTTAGTATTAAAATAGTCATTTTTATAACTTGTATATTGTCATATGACATTTAATATTGCAAGAACCATGAGACTTCTTCAGCTCTGCTTCACACAGGGTTATTTTCATAGTGGTATGCTGTTTTCAATAATATCTTATCGTTTTTATCAGTTTTTCATGTTATTAGGTGTGCCCAGGTTTGAGTACTAGCTAGTGCAAGCAAACGTGACTGCACCCGTTTTCACATCTAAACCCATCAGTACCCTCGCATGGTGTAAACTTGACTCTACTAGGAACCGAACAGCATAAATAAAAATACCGCGGGGATTTCTATGGCGCCTTGGCGTGATGAATCATTTGTTGACATTTTTATTACTGCTTGAAAATATCTTGATCACAGGGGATGTGTGAATGTGTTGTCTTGGTGGAGATTACCCCTTTTTTGAGATGATATGATGAATGGTCTGTCCATTTCACCCATACACCGAGGAGACATTTGGTAAAACTACCTTACTAAATGACATGGTGGAAGTTTAGCAATGTTATCTTATATTTGAAAATGTGAAATAATTCACATTTTGTAGGGTGTGTAACATCACATATGTACTGCTGTGTTCAAAATAATAACAGTCCGACATTATTAACCTGATCAATCACTGTTTTTCATAGAAATTATATTTCTACATGGCAAATAATTTACTAGTAGGTGTAGTTGAGTAATAGAAAAGCAACAGACCCAACAGTCATGACATGCATGCTGCTGATTCTGTGTAATTGTTTCATTAATTGAATGGGGCATGTTCACAATAATATCACTGTGGAGTTCAATTAGTGAGGTAATTCATTCTGTGAAAAAACAGGTGTCAATTATGGCCCTTATTTTAGGAAGGAAGACAGTAAATGTTGTACATGCTGGTTATAGTACATGTCTCTCTGAAAATCTGAGTAAGATGGATTGTTCCAGACATTGTTCAGAAGAACAGTGTACTTTGATTAAAAAGTTGATTGGAGAGGGGAAAACATATAAAGAAGTGCATAAAATGATAGGCTGCTCAGTTAAAATGATCGGAAATGCTTTAAAATGGCAACCAAAACCTAAAAGACGTGGAAGAAAATGAAAAACTACCATTCGAATGGATCGAAGCTCCAGGAAGATCAAAGAAGGTCTAAAGTTACCTGTGAGTACTGTTACAATTGGAAGATGCCTATGTGAAGCCAAGCAACTGGCAAGAAGCCCCAGCAAAATCCCGTTGTTGAAAAAAATACACGTGCTGAAGAGGTTACAGTTTGCTAAAGAACATTGACTGGCCTAAAGAGAAGCAGTGCAACATTTTGTGATGAAAGCAAGATTGTTCTTTTTGGGTCTTTTTGGGTCTAGGGGCCACAAACAGTTTGTCAGACGTCCCCCAAACACTGAATTCAAGCCACAGTACACTGTGAAGACAGTGAAGCATGGTGGCGCAAGCATGATGATATGGGGATGTTTCTCATACTGTGGTGTCGGACCAATTTATCGTAAACCAGGAATGATAGATCAGTTTGAATACCTCAAAATACTAGAAGAGGTCATGTGCCTTATGCCAAAGAGGAAATGCCCTTGAAATGGGTGTTTCAACAAGACAATGACCCCAAACACACCAGTAAACGAGCAACATCTTGGTTACAGACCAAAAAGTTTGACGTTATGGAGTGGAGTGAAATGCAGAAGAATTGTGGAATGTTGTCCAGTCAAGATTAGCGTTAACTGTAAGGTTACTGTATGTCTGGGTTTCCCCGGATGCAATTTTTTGTTTTACAGGGTGGTTAGGGAAAACTAATTAATATTCATAAGAGAAGCACTACCTGATTGGCCATTGAATGTTAAGCCTTATTAATATTCTGATTCCCAGACTCATCCAATTTTTCATCTCACCAAATATGGTAACCCTAATTATGGACACACCACTTACATAGTACATCTGCATGCCTAATGTGGGATTCAATAGATTTAAAAGGAGAATATAGCTTGCATGGCAAATTGAGGGAATGATTCTATGAGGCTGTAA
>JAODJW010000007.1:23808438-23823639 GCA_026777045.1 Hyperopisus bebe | reverse complement strand
AGTCAGTGTGACAGGGGCCCCCCAAAAAGTATAATCACACAGTCAGTGTGACAGGGGCCCCCCAAAAAGTATAATCATACAGTCAGTGTGACAGGGGCCCCCCAAAAAGTATAATCACACAGTCAGTGGGCTGACCCCCCACTGCCACCAAAGAGCATAGTGTGTGTATGTGTGTGTGTGTGTGTATGTGTGTGTGTGTGTGTGTGTGTATGTGTGTGTGTGTGTGTGACGGGGGCCCCAACAACAAACACAAAGGGAGTGTGACAGAGGTAAACAAAATCCTTTTGAATATCCAATGCATCGTACTGGTTTATTTTATTAATTTTAAATAAATTAACTTTGTAGAAGCACCACTTGAGGAGATCTTTTTTATAGCCATCATTTAGAAGCAGGTCAACAGCATGGAGAATTCTGACAGACATTTTGATCAAAATGCAATTTCCACCATGAACATGGTATTTAAAAATACGGCAATAGTTTTTTTCCCCTCAATCAAAGTTTTTTAGTACAGACACATTCATCCAGGTACAGACTGACTGGACCCCAGTTTAGAAACAATACATTATATACATATAAAACGCAAACAGTACAACTGGAAATGGCTTTCTGTAATGTCTTGTAACACATAAGAGGAAATAAGTCTAGATGACATCAATTATCTTGCATGGGACAAGCTAATAATTTTTGTTTCAAAATATGGGTTTGTAAGACTTTGTCATATTCAAAAGAGCAGATACTGCCCCATTAAAGCAGCCCCATTTCACATTGCTGTGGTTTGTCCACCAGATGGCAGCGTAGCCGTGTGTGAAGGGATACATTACAGGTCGTTTCTCTCCAAAAGAACTGGGAAAGACCAGCTGGGCCCTGCTGCATATTTGCTGTGTGCTGGTTCTGTGTCAGAGTAGTGAGTAATGCAAACGGACTGGCGTGTCCATCTCAGTGTGTACCTTCATGTAATGCTCACTGGCTAAGGCTCTGCATAATACCATCGAGGCTGTAGACGCAAACTAATGAAGAGTCTAATGGAAATGAGCTTGCAGACTTGCAGAAACCACAGCATATTAGACTGAATGTTACTCTGGTAAAAGCAGGTGCTGTCGTGCCGAGTTGAGCGTGTCGGCATCTGCCCATTGCTGCCGGTGAATAACAGAAACGCCATGGCAACCGCAGGGCGGGAAAAGAGCCTGAGGGGGAAATCAGCTGAAGGTTGGTGTGGGGGAGTGGGGAGGGGGCAAGGCTCACCACCAGGCCCAAATCCTAAATCCCCGTACAACACCTTTTCTCTCCTTTCGCACCCTCCCAAAAAATCTCCAGATTTCATTAGTGAGTAAACTTCAACTGTGATTGGTATACCAAAAGAGTATTTCTCAAACCGGTCCTTAGCGACTCCCAGACAGTCTATGTTTTTGCTCCCTCCGAGCTCCCAGTGGAAGGGAGCAGAAATGTGGACCGGGTTCAGAAACAGTGAGCTAGAACAATAGATCAAAATGCTTTTCATGAGATGCCGCTTCATTACTGCACTGTTGTACATCACTATGTCGTTGCACCACATGGTTATGCAACCATTTAATTAGTTCTATGCCAGTGGTTGTGGCATATACGCAGCCCCACCCAACAGCAATGTCTTTGTGACAGGCTGCCTAAAGCTAAAATTATGTATGTGTCGTTCACCCTGAGAAACTCATGCCTGCTGAGGATTGTGGGAAAAATATGCCCACATGCCAGGACATGAAGAAAGGCACCTGAGGCGATTTGTGTTATAATTTGATCAGCTGAGCTGATTTGTGATGAACATTTCCCATGCAAATCTTTTCTCTACTCTTTCCTTCAATCCTCCAATGTGTAAATAAATGCAAATGTAAAAGCAATGCTTAAATGTATGATAATGGGCAATATTTGCAACACAAAACTGAGTGTGCATACAGGATGCATGCACACATGCACATCGATTAATTCAAAAGACAGAGAGAAAAATTACGAGTTCTGTCTGACATAGTCAAATACAGTAAAACCTCAGATTGCGAGTTACTTGGTTTGAAAGTATTTTGCAAGACGAGCAAAATTTTAAAATAAATTTTAACTTGATAAACGAGCAAGGTCTTGCAATACGAGTACTATGTATTACAGTATGTATATGCTTTGTCTGCCGAGCATCACGTAATCACGTAATTGTTTCCCATGCTCGGTCTCAGTCAGCATGCCTCACTCGTATAGTCAAAATTTAGTAGAAAAGCACCACCTGAATAAGGCCGCAGCAGTGAGAGCAATGAATCTGTTTAACGACAATGCAATGTCCACATTAAAGTCACACAAAAAGAAAAATTTTCCAGTGAGCCAACAGACAATGATTCCGTTATAGTGAAAGTTGTCCTACAAAATAAACCACCTCTTCTCCTCTCTCGTCTTCCTTACACCATCCACGATTCTTTTCAAAGGTAAACTGCAGGTTATTTTGTTTTATGTATTTTTATTTTATATTTTGTATTAATCATTTTTATATGAATATTTTTTGGTTGTGGAATGAATCATCTGAGTTTCTATGATTTCTAATGGGAAAATTCGCTTTGATATACGAGTGCTTTGGATTACAAGCACATTTCCGGTATGAATTATGCTCGCAATCCGAGGTTTTACTGTAGTTACTTAAGATAATGCATGAATTTTGATATTTTGAAATCAGTGCTGGGAATTAACATGAACAAAGTGATGCAGACCCTGTGCAGAATTATTAGGTAAGTGGGTATTTTGTTTGTATCTTCCACACAATAGCTTCAGTTCAGATTAATCTCCAGTTAAAAATGGACTGTTTAAAAATAGAGCGTGCTCAGTATTTGATCTGAGAACTTTACTGATTGGAGTAAAACAGGAAACCTTAGATACTACTCTGTACAGAATTATCTAGTAAATTATTACTACTATGGAAATGGGCCAAAAAAGGATCTTATAAGTGGGGGGGGGAAAACAGACAAAATACTCTGTTGACCCGAATATAAGGAGGGGTTATTTTTCCCTAAAAAAATACGTCTAAAAAAGTGGTGTAGTCATATTCAGGGGCTAGACAAAAATGGTAATAGATGGCAGAAAATACAATATTTTTTTTGACCATTGAGTTTTTTACTTAACGGTAATATAGATTTTTTTTGTAAGATTTCCTGTGTGAGCCCAAGTTGGCAGCCCTGGCAGTGCGTGTGTTTAATGTGTATCACCGTCAGCTTCCCTGGCAGTGCGTGTGTTTAATGTGTATCCCTGTCAGCTTCCCTGGCAGTGCGTGTGTTTAATGTGTATCACCGTCAGCTTCCCTGGCAGTGCGTGTGTTTAACGTGTATCCCCGTCAGCTTCCCTGGCAGTGCGTGTGTTTAACGTGTATCACTGTCAGTTTCCCTGGCAGTGCGTGTGTATAACGTGTATCACTGTCAGCTTCCCTGGCAGTGCGTGTGTTTAACATGTATCCCTGTCAGCTTCCCTAGCTGTGCTGCTGCTAGTTTTAAACCGATAGTGACTGTTAATAAAGATAGTAACATTTATTTTAAAAGAGCTGACATATCAATTAATATTGCTCAACTTTTCACCGCACATGTGGGTCGGCTGCATCAAAAACCATCTGCGCCCTAAAAGGTTTGTGGAGTTAGTACCATCTACCCCCAGACCCTAAATAATACATTTGTTTTTTTGAAATATTTGCTGTTTATTACACTTATCGTAATCTGGTTGCCTGTGGTTGCTGGTTAACGTATGTTCTTGTCAAATAAAATTATTTTTCTTTATAAATGTAAGAGGTGGTATTCTAAAAAAAGTTTTTTTCTAGAAATGGTTCCCAAAACATTGGGGGTTGTCTTATAATTGGGGTCATCTTATACTCGAGCCAATATGGCAGTAAACTGCTAGTCAGAGAGATGCAAAGCAAAACTGCCAAACACTTAAAACATTGAGTGTTCTGTGGCCAACAGTCAAAAATGATGGTAGAAGCATGTAGACGGCTCAAGGGCCCATGGACATGACTATTCTGCTAAGCCCAGGCTCGCTCCAGCTACCATCCAATCACAGGCACAGGCTTAGCCCATTGAGCCACACAGCGAACAGAGATGGACCTTCAAGAGCCAACAAGCTGGTGGACTGATGGTGTGGACTGCAATTATCAGTGATGAACCTGTAACTTGCAGATGGTGTAAAAATTAACCCCAAGATTTACTGCCAATTTCTAGAAGATACCTTCTTCCAACACTGGTACAAGAAGTCAGCTTTCAGAACGGTTCTGATATTCATTCAGGACAATGTCCCTTCCCTTAAGGGAAGTATTCCATAGATTGGCCAAGAAAGACTTGAAAGTTGATAAAATTATGACGTGGCCTCATTCGCTGCTTGACTTCACCACCATTACGAACTACTGGGCCTACTAAATATGAGATATGTGGCAAGCAGTGATGAGAAAAATCATATATACCGGTCATCGCCATCAGTTTCTAATTGCCTAATTGCACACACTGAAAATCGAGTGTTTTACTTTTTGTTTGACAGATTGTTACATTTTCTCTCTAGATAAATTTACTTGGAGCAAAACATCAATTTAATTTTATAAGGCCAACTTTTGCTAAAAAGTATCTCCAGAAATAATACTTGCCTAATAATTCTGCACGCATTGTATGACTAATATATAATTAACTACAAGAAACAATACACAGTTATCAGACTGGACCAGCTGACATCAATACAGATTGTCTGAAATCGAAACGGGACCACAGGCTACCCAGATGTAAGCGGGCGGGAGGCCTGGAAAACCAGCTGAACAGACCATATGTGGGGGTTCCCCCAGACCTGCCCTGGGGAGGCAGCAGCCTGTCCTGGGAAACCCCCACACCAGGCCAACAGGGAAACGTGGAATCGTGGAGCTCCTCCCTCAGTAACCTAGAAATGCTCGCACAGAAGACAGCACTAACTGGCTGTGTGATCGCTCAATAACCGACAGCGGGCGTGAGCCAGGGAAGACTGGAGCTAGAAGCCCCCCCCCCCCTCACGCCCCATGTTCCTGAGCATCGCTGTCTTCAGTCAGATCGGCCTCTCTGACCACAAGACCTAGGGCAGGAGAAGAGGGGCTAGGAGTAGAAGAGGGAGAGAGAAACGCAGATCAGTGTCTCACTGCTAAAGGCTGCTTCAGCCCTCACCTAACATTCACGTATCCACTCTGCGTATGCGTACACAGAAATGTTCATAGTTCTCTGGTCAAGCCACATACTTTGCACATGCACATGACGTGTTGCACTTATATGTTTATTAATAATAATATAAATTACTATTCTAATATTCCCTGCACATGTACCACAACAGTGAGGTTTGTGTGTTTCTCAATGATTTAAAAAAATTCAGAGAGCCAGTTCAGAGGGCTGCCAACATTGGTCAGCTGGCTGGTGTGAGATTTTCAATTCAAGACAAGTCTGCGCACACATGCACATGCTTTTACACATATGTCCCAGTTTTATTACCTTGTAAATAGTGCATGCTAGTGAATCAATCATGCAAAGTGTGTCCAGAGCTGCGCAGACAAAAATTTGGAGTGCAGCAGGCGTTCAACGGCGGAGGCGCAGAGTGACATCAAATGCGTCGTAAACGTTGGAGCGGACACATCCGCTGGTGCACGCGACGAGAAGTATAAAGCAGCCTTAAGAGCCCCATTCTATCAGCGTAAGGAGCTACGCCTCCAGAGCCCTGTTTCTGGGTTAGTCAGAAGCCTAAACATAAGGGTGCATGTCCCATTACCTAGAAATCTGATCTTAATGGGATGGTTATGACGACAATTCCTACAAGGCTGCTCAGTAATTAACAAGCAGAACAGGCAGGAAAATTATGTTTTTAAGTCTCTTTAATAGGAGAGACATGTGAATGTGGGGCATGGAGGCGAACCCTGCATGCATTTACCCCACACCGCACCCCTCCCCTCCAACGTGGCACAACGAGCTGCTTGCCCACCCCCCAGCCCCATACATCTGGGGAGAGTGTAGCCGCTCTCAGCCAGAAAGGTGTCAGGGTGACCTGCCATGAATGTAGAACCCTTTCAGAATGGAGGCAGCTTAAGGGCCTTTTCACACCCTCCCAACCTCTGCCGTCACAGTCTGGCCTGGATTCATTCAGTCAGCAGTATCACAGCACATCACAAGTACACACACCCTTCCACATAAGCATGGTGAATGGATGTGCCCACACCCCCCCCCCCCCCGGAGCATGCTGATTGGCTTATCAAACAGCCCCCTGAGGTGCTCACTTCTGACCCTCACACATAAGCCCTCCAGACAGGCCGGTCCTCTCACAGGAGAACCATTTTCTGGTCACTAGATTACGCATAAAATGAATATATTATGCAATTGTTACTTTTCATTTACATTCTTTTTTATTTAGCAGGTACTTTTATTCAAAGTGACAAGCAGGGATGATCCCTAATTATATCATTAATGCTCAATTGTACTTTACTAAGCTAATAAAAATAGTAATGCTACATAAATGTGTGTAGAGGAGTGTCCTGCATTTAAATTACACTCCACATGAAGCTGGCAAGGCCTCGGATTTTCCATCCGTCTGAGTTTACAGTACGACTCTGCTGCTCACGGAACAGGGTATGTCCGTATGCACCTATGTCCTACCCATAGGAAGCTGCTCTCCAACAAAGCAGAGATTTCTGCACATCTAAATGTGTGCTGCATGTCAGAATAATGTCAGGCTGGCGAGATGAGCTACCCAGCCATTTTAACCGTGGCTATGCAGTCAGCTATGAGATGTTCCTATAATCTACCCTAAATGTCCAGGGTCAGGAAGGGTTTTATCAGGGATTTGCTGATTTCGCCACCTTCATTACCCTTTAACTTTATCACACTTTACTCGAGCTCTGTAAACACGCAGGAGACTGACCCACCAGCAAGGGCACCGGTGTCTTAGGTTAACTTACATTGAAAAAAGAAAAAAACGCAATTTAACACCAGAAGTACAAACATCATGCATTTTTACATTCTGCTTTTATTATGGATGAAGGAAAGAAATGTGTCAGTCAGGTTGAGGTGGCTGGAGGGGGGGGGGGGATAGAGGCCTGGACAAACTCCCAGTGAGCAGAGAGGTGCCAGGCTCTGATTGGAGGAGCCAAGGAAAAGCCACCAGCTTGTGGACAGGTGCTGCCAGATCCATTGGAGTGGAGTGAGTAGTCTGACCATTGGGTAAACTCTACTGCCCCGCCCCCCACCTATCATTACATCACTCCCCCATCCCCCCAAAAAAGCTTGCCTGACATGTACTGGCAGATGCGTTAATTACCAAGGAACGAGGCACTGATTTAAAACAAAATACACTGTTAAAAGTGGATCCCCCCCCACACACAATATTAGATTAGATTACATTACACGTGCGTACACAAATTGGCTACAGCTGGCTTGACGTTAAACGAAAACAAGATCCCGACAAGCTTATCAGCAGCCTGAAACAAAGCAGGTGCGAAGTGACTGGCATGCAGGACGCGTGGGAGCCTGTACAGGGCCATACCAGGGGAGGGGTCTCCCAGGGAGCTCTCTGTAATCTGAGGCCTTGCACCCCCCTCCTTGGCGACTTGCCAGGGTGAAAAGAGCTTGCATAATGACAAACACATGTTTGCAGGAAAAGCAAAAAAAAAAAAAAAAGGAAAAAAAACGCAAGCTGTGAGCTGAGTGAAGGTCAGATCTATGACGTCAAAGGCGGACTCTCTCAGACAATGGGCATGTTTCAAGAGCACAATGGCAGTGGCTGCCGTCGCGAGCTGAAATGACGCTGCCGGGGTGCTTAGCCTCGGGCCACGTTCGGCAGACACAATATGAGACTAAACACATTCCTCACATCCACTCTGGGGTCTGGAAACAATGATGCCTGCCATTACTGTCTACTGTATACAGAACGGAGCAAGCAAATACAACCTAGGAGCAGATTAATCATTACAATTCCCCTTCTTCTCTAAGCCAAAAATTCTCTTTACCCCCAACACATTTTAAATATAAATGTAAATGGTAATTTTAATGCTATATAAAGGTTGTATTTAAGCCAGTTTGCCCTAACTGGGGCTGTTGGAGAATGTTTTCTTTCACTTCCAAAAATAACCTGAAATCTTACTAACTAGCTACTGTTTAGAACAACATTTACTACAACAGTATTGATGTTGGATCACTGGCAGAGATACATTAGACAGAATAGGAGTGTATCACGTGACCCCTAAGGCCAGCTCCCGTCTGCCCCCCGCCCCTGAACCATACTACACTACATGTTACTCCACTCCAGCCTTCGCTGCTGGGGGGTTTCCCCAGGCTACGCTGCACTGACAAACCCAGTGATACAGGCGATCTGCATTTTATTGTCTGTCGTCCTGAGCAGGGAGCTGATTTTCAGACTGATCGGCCTCTCTGATACGCCCCAATTCAGGGTGGGGGACCTCCCGTTACCCAGCACATGAAATGCGAGGCAGAGGCGCCAGCTGGCAGGAAGTCTGCCGCCCATAGCGACACAGTTAGGCATTCGAACGCCTGAGCGATGGAAGACTGGCCAGTGATGGGAGTGCGTATACACAGGCCAGGAATGCGGTGGCGGCGGCGGCGGCGGAGACAGGCTGGCCAGGCATGTCACTTAGAGCCACAAAGATTCTGACTCTGCAGGAACAGGATGTTGTGAAACGTGACCCATATCTGCATTCACAGCACGCTAAACTCCATTTCAGTTGTCTGCTGCTGCAGAAGAGTTTTTTTTTTAAAATGTGCTTAAACAGAGAATGTCCAACTAACTGGGAACATTAGGAGGAGGGTTACTTGCTAATGCATGCTTCAAATTCTGACAAAAATCTGGAAATTTTGTTCCCTGGGGAGATACTGAGCAGGTCCCAATAATGTGAGTTATAAACATTCTCTCATATAAATGACTTAATTTTTCCTTTTATGAATTTAATGAGCGCTTAGGAGACTTAAGATTATAGGTAAGTAGCTGACCTACTGACCCCATAGTGGGCAGCTGGCAGGCTTTGGCTCTGCAAGACTAAGAGGAGCTCCTGAAGGCATTAGAGCTCAGCGAAAGCACAGCCTGACGGCCACTTCCCAGTATGCCATGTGCTCCCTGCACATCAGGCAGAGCCGTCAAGGGCTTGTAAGATGGACAGAAGGGCTCTGGCCATACAGCTCCGTGCCCAGCGCAGCACAACTAGAAGGCCATGGATGTTTCTCCAGGAGCCATGCCCCAGGATTTTGAGGTTATAATTAAAATCCATCCAGCTTTCTCCCATAAGCCCCAGGCTCAATGTGACCCTGTCCCAGAAGCATAAGGCAAAGGGATACTTTGAATGGCAGCCCGTCACAGGACACCCACACCCCACATACTGTCACACGCACTTCAGAGAAACCACTGCATTTAACTGCATGACTGGGACTATGGGGGGAAACAGGTGAACGTGGAGAGACCGTGCAAGACTCCACACACGAAGCCGCATTTACAGACGCTCCTCAACTTATGAACTTTCAATTTATGAACTTTCAGACATACCAATGAAGAGGACTGCAAGTCCAAATTGTGTTTGTTGAGCTCCCATTTGCTGTCCGCAACATCAAATTTTGCCTGTATTGGACACTTGGGTGAAGAGAGGGGTGGAGCTGTCAACTGAACACCACCTGGTGTTGGGTTGGGTTGGCTCTGCTGGTGGGGGAGGAAGCCAGTCAGACCTGGCAGATCCAAGCGTACAGTGAGGGTCTGCTGGGAACATCTGGTGGAATCCCCTGTCAGAAGGAGCTTCAACTCCTACCTCCAGCAGAACTTCACCCATGTCCCGGGGGAGGCGGGGGACATTGAGTCCGAATGGGTCTTGTTCCACACCTCCATTATGGAGACGGCTGACCAGAGCAGTGGCCGTAAGGTAGTCAGTGCCTGTCCTGGCAGCAATCCCCAAACCCGCTGGTGGACACCGGTGGTGAGGGATGCCTTCAAGCTGAAGGAGTCATCCTATCGGGCCTTTTTGGCCTATGGGACTCCAGAGGCAGCTGATGAGTACCAGCGAGCCAAGGAGAACGCAGGTTTGGCGGTCGCTGAGGCATAAACTCGGGTATGGGAGGAGTTTGGCAAGGCCATGAAGACTTCCGGATGGCTTCCAGGAGATTCTGATCCACCATCCGGCAGCTCAGGGCGGGAAAGCGATGCAGCATCAACACTGTTTAAGGTGGGGATGGGGTGCTGCCGTTGTGGGTCGGTGGAAGGAATACTTGGAAGACCACCTCAATCCCACCGACATGCCTTCCAATGAGGAAGCAGACTCTGGGGACTTGAGGATGGACTCACCTATCTCTGGGGCGAAGATCGCTGAGGTGGTTAAAAAGTTCCTCGGTGGCCGGGCCCCGGGGGTGGATGAGATCTGCCCGGAGTTCCTCAAGGCTCTGGATGTTGCAGGGCTGTCCTGGTTGACACACATCTGCAGCATCGCGTGGATATCGGGGGCGGTACCTTTGGATTGGCAGATCGGGGTGGTGGTCCCCCTATTCAAGAAGGGGCCTCCCTGGTAAGGTCTATTCAGGGGTGCTGGAGACTCCTACCTCATAACTTTTATGGACAGAATTTCTAGCCGCAGCCAGGGCGTTGAGGGTGTCCGGTTTGGTGGCCTCAGGATTAGGTCTCTGCTTTGTGCAGATGATGTGGCCTCATCAGACCGTGACCTTCAGCTATCCCTGGAGTAGTTCACAGCCGAGTGTGAAGTGGCTGGAATGAAAATCAGCACCTACAAATCCAAGACCATGGTCCTAAGCCAGAAAATGGTGGAGTGCTCTCTCCGGGTTTGGAGGGAGTCCTTCCCCAAGTGGTGGAGTTTATGTATCTTGGAGTCTTGTTCACGAGTGAGGGAAGGATGAAGCGGGAGATCGACAGGCAGATCAGTGCGGCATCAGCAGTGATGCGGGCGCTGCATCGGTCTGTCACGGTTAAGAAGGAGCTGAGCCAAAAGGCAAAGCTCTCGATTTACCAGTTGATCTACGTTCCTACCCTCACCTATGGTCATGAGTGGTAATGACCGAAAGAACGAGGTTGCAAATTCAAGCGGCCAAAATGGGTTTCCTCCGCAGGGTGGCTGGGCTCTCCCTTAGAGATAGGATGAAAGCTTAGTCATTCGGGAGGGACTCAGAGTAGAGCTGCTGCTCCTCCGCATCGAGAGGAGCCAGATGAGGTGGCTTGGGCATCTGGTCAGGATGTCTCCTGGACACTTCCCTGTGAGGTGTTCCGGGCATGTCCCACTGGGAGGAGGCCCCGGGGAAGACCCAGGACATGCTGGTTTGTCTCCCGGCTGGCCTGGGAACACCTTGGGATTCCCCCAGAGGAGTTGGACTAAGTGGCCAGGGGGAGGGAAGTCTGGGTTTCCCTGCTTAGACTGCTGCCCCCGCGACCTGACTTGGAAAAGTGGTAGATGTTGGATGGATGGATTACTTTATATGATATTTACTTATGCATGTAGACTTGAGTAACCTTAAAATGATGTTGAATAAGGAGTCACGAACATTTCACGTTACGAACAGCCGTTCGGAATCGTAACTTCGTAAGAAGAGGAGCGTCTGTATAGCTATAATAACGTAGAAATTATTTCTGTTATCTGACTGTGCAGGAAAAAAACAAAAGTCAAGTCCAGATGATTCCAGGGGGTCTGAACATCTGCTTCACAGGTCTCTGAGCTTCCAAAAGGATGGGATTTAGGAGCCCAGCAAGATGACAGGCAAAGCCAACCTGACCGCCCACTGCACAACTTCTGTTTTCCATTGTACAGTGTCGTGGAAATTTCACCAGATTAATCCTCGGCCACTTCCATGGCTGAGCTTCAATATCTCAACAAGCATGAGGCAAAGGGCTGCTTGCCAGTGTATCATGCATGGCATTCTGTATTATGAGAAAAAGAAAACTTGATTCTTGATCTTGATGAACACTGTTTTCATAACACTTAAATTACTTCAGCCTTGCTAACAATGCCGAAAAGGCAGTGTGCAGAGCATTTCATACAGGCTCCAACTTCCCACCACGAAAGAAAAGCCTGAGAAAACCCCTAACAAATAGCCTCCATCGTCCCTTTTCCTGAAGCCTAGCAAACAAACCCAAAATACACCACTATACTGGAATAATACACCCGTGGGCCTCTCATTGTGGTCGTGATGGGGGGGGAGGGGGGGTGACTATATTTGGATTAAAAAAAAAAATAAGGCATGAGTCCATCTTAATCTATCAACACATGTAATGTGGGTGTTTACAAAACCATCCAGAAAGCCAATTCTATGAATCACTGAAAAAAAATCCATGTTAGTGCCATAAAATACCAACTGTTAGCATTTAAATTACTTCTGAAATTTTCTTCTGGACGAGCAACAAATCCTACATAACACCTGTCTCAACTATTGCGTTATCTAAGAATCACATTCATAAGAAGCAGGCAGACATTCACGTCATTCTTAACTATATTAAAATTAATCTGATGTAGATGTCAGCAACAATATGATCAATCAAAGAGTGTTTAACTGAGGTTTTTATTTCTCAAAATGCTTTAGGTGGACAATGAATATAGCAGAATCTCATAAGATTCCTGTCCTTTACTTATCACTAAGAATACCCTGCAAGAGTAGCACAATGAAATTAACAGTATGACATGGTTTAATTAATTTACTTTGGGAAATACAACCAGAACACAGGGGCAGATCTGGGTGAACCACTTATTCTTATATAGAAAATACAGCAAAAGGCCCCAAGGCCTAGTTAATCAGAATATGCATAGGATGTCATGTGTTAAGAGGACTTTTCTGTGAGGAGAGGTGCAGTTTCTGATGCAAAGGTCTAGCGTCATCTGTGAGAGGCAGTCTCTGCTTTTTTGCCCTTAATCTCACCATAGTCGCCGCATCCTTTGCAGGGAATTTCACACTCGCAGATCTGCAGCAGGGCAGAGAGGGTCTCCTTCACACTTCACAGAAGCTTCAGGATATACAGCTTAAAATGCACACACGATTATGCAAAAGACCAGCAGCACCAAGTAGATAACCACAGATAACGGACAAAGGGCCAAAAAAAATAAATGCTCAAAGAAACATCATATGTTATAGCATTAAGAATGTGTTATTGTATTTCTTATACATAACTGGGTTAACAAATACACTCAGTGGCTGTTTTATTCAGTATCCCTCCTCAGTATCAGGCACGGCCTGTTTGCATCTTCAGTATCATTTCGGCTTAACAAGCTCTGCGTATGGAGAAGCCTTTCAGTTCTTATTTCAGTGCTCACCTTGCAGATTAATAAGGTGTTTTTGGCCACAGAACTGCCACATACCAGATGTTTTTTTTTTTTTTTTTTTATCTATCACCCCATCCTCAGTAAACCCCAGACACTACAGTGTGTTTCTGAGAAACCACTACATCTGGCACCAACAGAGTGTGCCAACCTGTTGAACTTTATTCCAAAAACATAATAAAATAAACTCCCTATGTAACCAAACAGAGAACTGAAACATCATAAATCGACATTGTATTGTTGCACCAACAGGAATAGAGATTTTCACAATCGTCTGTATACATTTCAGCACATGCATCCAACAGCTGGCCATTAGGCCTCATCTGCCCTTTTGTAGTCTAAATGTCATCGGAGGTAAAAAGGACACAGCAGATTGTATCAAGAACCAAAACAAGACCATTCCATTCTGCTTTCAGAGCTAGCACTAGGTACTGGATTGATTCATTTGTTACTTGACTAGGTGCTGCGTTTCAAAAAAAGCTTTGCTTTTGCTCTTGCCCTGTGAGGTTTTAACTTTTTCTTTGGTCACAGACTGGATTTTGTGAAAGAAGCAGTAATGCTAGTTAGCTACAAATCCTCGTTCTGGCTAGCAATGCACCTGCATATTATGCTAGCAGGTAATTGCAACTGCATTAATCAGCACAATGTATCAGCAAATGAGCCATTGTGGTTAAAAACTGGAAATGCTACTTCTACTTACAATTATTAGTAAATTATTATTATTATTATAATGATGATAGTAATAATAATAAGATAGCAGAACCTTGAAACTCGAACTCCTCAACTCAACCAACTCAGACATCTGTTGACCTAAATCTTGGAACTCGGACTGTTCCTCTTAAAACTTGTATGGGTTGAGATGTGTTTAACTCCAATTCGGACCTCGAATGGGTTGGTGGAGAAAAATCAAAGCGTATCTCAACCGAAAACTTGGAACACGACAAAACAAAACGGACCTGCTAAAACTTGTATGGCTCCAGATTTGTCTCCGATGGCCTGACACAAAGGCAAACGGACCTGCTAGGATGCTGATGACCTATGATTCACTCTCAGGCTTACGGTACCTATAGACTAAAAGCAGTGTTCCTGTGTTCAGTGTGAATTTTTCGTGCTTTATCTACAGTACATTTAGTGATACAGTAATCATGGCCCCTAAGGAATTGAGCAGCGATAGCAGCAAACCAATGGGGAAAGTAGAGAGTAACTATAGAAGTTAAAGAAGAAATTATAGTGAGACATGAAGGTGGTGTACATGTGTCTGTTCTCACTTTGGAGTGTGGCATTGTCATTTATTTCATGTTTACTGCTTTTGTGTGTGTGCTTTTTCATGATTGTATTAGTTTTACATTAATTCTTAATGCATTTTACCATTAGTTAGTTAGATAAGTTTCAATAGGCAAACACTTTGGGTGTGGAACGGATTAAATTCATTTACATAATGGGGAAATTTGACTTGGAACTCAACCAGATTTCTGAAACAAATTAAGTTCATGTTCCAAGGTACCACTGTACTAATTCTAATAATAATAATAATAATAATAGTAATAATAATGGAGAGAGACAAAGTACTAGAGTATATTTGTGCATGCTTTGCAGATGTTAAAAAGGCTAGACTCTCAGGACACAGGAAAAAAAAACAAAAAATAAAAAACAGGTGAAAATCATTAACAGCGATTCCATCAGCCTAGAGTGTGCAGGCTTTGCACACAAAGGCAGGAATTCTACACATAGGATGAGATGAGATATCAGAAGTACACTTCTGACCCTCCCCCCTTGAGCAGCGCTCTGCAGGAAGCAGGATCTGTGACAAGACAGTAGCGTGACCTGGTTTTGGGTAAATCTGTCACTGAGCCATGCCACAGTGCATGCGTCATGCGGCTGAAGCAAAGTCACCCGGGGCCCTAATGGGCCCCCCCCCGTCCCCACCC
>JAODJW010000007.1:23791976-23807665 GCA_026777045.1 Hyperopisus bebe | reverse complement strand
CTCAATGACAAGATGCATGCCCGTGTACGCCTGCGGGGGGGGGGGCTGATCACTGCCTTGCGTTTCCGGCCCATCCAGGGGGGTCTGCCCTTGGTCATCAAACACACTCCGTCATCTGTGCCGGAGGGCTGACGTGCGCGGTTGCCTGGTAACGGACTGCTGCTGTAAAAGTCACCGCACTGACACAGTTTTCAGAGGAGGCGTATGAGGAAAACTGACGAACGGGCACAAATTTAAGGGGAAAAGGGTGCATGAGTTTAGCCTTTAAACCCCGCAGCTCTCACACTCAATGAGACGCCAACTATTCCAAACGTAAAGGTTCAAAGTCTGGATGTTTAAGTTCAGCTTTTCAGTGGCAGCTTACAGCAATTGAAGGCAGCACATTAGAAATTACCTGAGACTAGCTGGTGTAATGAAGTTCAGAGGCTGAGTGTGAAAAGGTGGCGTAAAAGGCTTCTTCAAGTGTTATGACCGCTGGGTACGCTATGAATCAGGGGGTTCGTCAAGAAACCACACAGGAGAAGTACTGCGAGAATTGGATAAAAATAAGTGCCTCTGTCACACGCACACACATATGCGCACACATACACACACATATGCGCACACATACACACACACGTACGCACGCACGCACACACACTGCTTCATCATCGTCTTCACAATTTTCGGACCCCCCCCAGGCGGGGCATTTAAAAAAAAAAAAAAAAAAAAAAAAAAGGTTTCAATTACGCTAAAGGCGCTAACTGCACAACTACAGTACACTAGTATGTAGCCTACAGAGAAGCTACGCATTTCCTGCAAAAAAACATGACAATTTAGTGCTTTTCACAGGATATATGGCTGTCGTTCCAGTAAGCATTTTCACCAGGCGTGTACTGAAAAATAAAATGAGTTCAAGTACTCCTTCCAAGCAACTTGGAGGGCGGGACTGAACAGCTGGTCACTACTCAGTGAGGCCGCCCCACTGGTTCTGTCAGACAACCTCGGAATTGGGAACAGGGCATGACCTCAGTCATACCCCCCCCCCCCACACCTAATTTAACACTATTAAAATTATCACACAGCCTCACAGAGCACAAACACTGATAACACGCAGCACCGATACAAACTCAGTGTGAGCCACGATAGCAGAGCCTAGCCCTGCAAAGTTGCTGTCGGTATTAAAGAGTTGCAAACTAATTGCTGGTCGTCATGACGCAAATGGGTTTCCAAGGGAACGCTCAGAGTTGTAGAGCTAGTGCTTCAGAACTTCCTCCTTTGCTTGCCGGCTGATGGCACAGTCATGCATCCCGTTTCACTCAGCAGCCAGCCAATGGCGGAGCAGCAGGGATTAACCCTTTCACTACATCATTCCACCACGTGGACAACACATCAACATGTTTTAGATATCATTTGATAAAATAAATTTCCCTAGCCTTACATTACTATAAATGATACTTCATCAAATATGCTGACTGGTTAATTAGCATCACTGCCACGGCCCACTTTAGATCGTTAGTGTAAATCTATCAACAATATCATCTACTCAACAAATACACGATTATGTGTTTAAAATGCCCGTCACGGGCTACTTGATCCAACAATGAAGTCTGCATCCCTGGCTCCCAGCCAGATCCTGGTCATGACCTGCGTAAACTGTGAGAGGAGCCAGCTCTAACCCAACTCTGGCAAAGCCTGTACGCTTATCCGAGATGTTTACCCTGCACTCAGCTCGCTGTGGATTCAGTATCAAAAAATGGGCTTTGTTACAGCTTGTATGAGGGTACTCATATTCTGTGTAAATGCACCACCATTCAGGCAAGTGCCGACAGCAATAATCTTACTAGAGCTGCTATCACTGTTTTTATGTTTTTTAATTACTCGTATTAAAGCGACTCTTGACCCATTATTCTTATATTTCTTCATCATAAAAATTAAGGGGAAAAAATCCATTTATTTACTTGTACTAAAGACACAGTCTCCTCATTGTTTTAATTTTAACAGCTTTAACAGTTATTAAATAATTTCCCAGAATATTGTTTTTGAGCCAGATAAAGTGGTCATAAATAATAACTGGTCGTAAATTTATTAAAATGTATATTTTTTGCTTGGCAGTGTGAACTTCCATGTCATTAGCGACTTAAGATGGGGATGAAAAAGACAGAAAAATAAAACAAGACGCAACACTTTGAGCTTTCTTGGTTAGAAGGCACTGAGCTACATCCCAGCAAACAGGCTGTTATTTTGCCTGGGGACAGCAGGGGATTTCCAGTCACACACACACGCACACTCACCCGTCACCAGGCAGTGACGTCAACATTATATCACTTCACGCTGCTTTCCAGACAGCGGGCGGGACACCTGTGGACCTGCCCGGCCTCAAGTGCTAGCTGGTTGGTTCACTTGGTGCAAGACGTTAGCAGCCAGCAAAGGTCAGACGATGTATACAAATGTCATTCAACAGGTTTGGCTCTAAAATATCACCTGGATTAGACAAGCATTTTAGCTCTGAAATTATGCATTAATTCTTTCTCCTGTACCAAACAACTTAAAAAAAAAAAAAAAAAAATCGGTATAACATTTTATGATTCAGAAATAAAGAGAAAGCCCCCCTTTCACACAAAAAATGTCAATTTTCTTATTCATAAAGAACATTTATCCGTAAGCACATAATAGCTGGATAGACAGGTATACTGGATAACCCAATCCACGTGCATGGGTATGTGTTACCAGTCAGCAGAAGTAAACATGGATTCATTAGAATTCCTAACGCGCACCGAGGAATCAGATTTCACGGCCTCATGGGAACTGGATGGGGTACAACACACCCAAAGGAAAGCTGCCCATCCTCTGTCCCATGCTAGGCAAACAATTTCAATGCTCTGGATAAAAGCCACAGATACATCAATAAAATGTAAACAAGTTCTCCGTGCAAAGAATGACATTCAAGAAGTGGTTTGACTTTCAGCCCCCTGCCGCAGCGCATGGCAGCGTCTTTGTACGGTTACGCCACCCTTATAAGATCACTCGGGCACTGCACACAGAACTGAGCCTGAACTATAAAAGAACTGGCTTTCTGAAATTTGGTCTACTTTTTCAGTCGACAAATGTTGCTGTGGTTACACTCTTTCATTTGAATAATTTCCTGTTGGTGACCACTGGGCTTTTTTCAATGAATCTTCGAATTCTCTCTATTAATCTTAGTCTTACACTTCCTGTGTTTCAGTAGCAATCAGACAGATAAATCTGTGATGTATAGATCGAGAATTCCCAGCCTGATCTGCCTTTTAATACCAACCATCAACACACCCAACTGAAAGAATAATTTGCTGTCACTACAGGGTAGAAAATGTGCAAAAGATTGATTCTACACGTCATAACTTTATTCGATGGTTGCATTCGCCTGGACAATACACTCATAACTCCTCGCCTGTCTGAAAGGAAATTAAACAAAACTACCAAAAATTAGCTTTACATGATTCAGTTTTTAATGGCTTCCTAAGCACTACTCAGCCAGGATAATGTATAAAATTGGCTAGTGTCTTTATAATCAGCTATATTTTGTATATTAAATGCCTGGCAGATGGGTTTTCATTTTAAACAGGTTTGACAACAATCCTAATATATGAACTACTTGTACATCAGAATTCTGTTCAGCTATATTCAAGATCTTCAATATCTCTGCTATATTTCTGGAATTAAACATTTGAGTGCATTGCTTTATTTAATAATGTGATATGACTGGGTGCCGTCTGAATTACCCAGGGTGCTTTGCAGGGATCAGCTGGGCTGATATACCAACCCGTTTACGCCTGTACCACCCCCAGCTACTGGAGTTAAAGCTGACACGGTCCAGGCAGTCGGCAGTGTAAACCATGCTCAGAAATGACAAACACCTGCTATAAACACCCCCCCCCGGATTAAACGCATGAAAGATATGACGTGAGCAGCCAAAGCACGGTCGGCCAAAACCACAATCACACGCTGCCACGAGGATGAGATGACAGAAAGCCTTTACCACAACATTAGACAACCGGCAAAGTCATTAACCAAATGACAATCAGCACTGCGATGGGTTTATCTGCAACTTCCAGAGTTTGCACTTTACCATGTCTAGCTAGATTTTACCCATTTCATCCATATCTAGCTTGAAATTTAACCAAAATTCAGGTACCAAGTACTTTCCTAAGAGCAGTCTCTCTGAAAGTTTTCAACCACAATTTCAGTTTATTTTTCTTAAACTACCAAAAATATCCCTGTATTCATCATGCCCTTTTTGCATAAAGGCATGACAAATATCATGAAAAACAAGTGAAGAACAATGGCTTACAGTCAGACTTGAAAAACAGGAATCGTTTGACTCGCATTTGGTTAAACCCTGGCCTTATGCCTTCTTGCATTGCTTTAAAATCATCAACAGCCAAATCCCCCCACCCCATCAACTTTTTTTTTTTTTTTTTTAATTGAGATTGGGTGAATGGTCAGTGAGATAAGCCATTTCTGCAGACCAGTAGCCTCAATGAAACACCATACTGTGGCATTCTGCAGTACTGGTACGGCACACCAAGCCTGCCAGCCCACGTGAAACATCCCACAAAACAAAAGAGGCAAACAAACAAGGCCGGCTTCTGACATCAAAGGTGACGCTCGCACACAGGGGCGTGTTATCCTGTGGTTGCTAGGTTCCAGAGCCTATAAACTCTGCTAATCCTTTTGCGTATCGCCGACCGCATTTTGGTCCTTTCAAACTGATTGGTGGAGGGGCGTGGTGAGCAGGCAATGGCAAAAGCTTGCATCTGTCAAGAAAGCATAGCAGGTGCTGAAGTCATGCATACGCTGAACTCAAGACAACTAATAAACAACATAGTTAAATGTGCAGAAGACCAGCAGAAGAAAGTTTACTTTAAAATCAGCTCAGTTCGGCTGCGTGTCTGTGTGGATGCGTGTGGAGTCTCGCTGTGATCTGGCCGACAGCAAGCTCACGGTCTGGCTGTCGTGTTTATTCAGGCATGGAAACCAGAAGCACCCGGGAGGCACCCTAACATCACCACATGTGTTACTGTCCTCTGTATGTCAAACAAAGCTTCAATACAATATGCTTTGCAACTCGCCACACAACCATGCAGCTTAGAGGTACGGCAATATGAGAAACAGACTGCATAACATTCAACATCTGATTAGCTTGTTAGCCGATGTATTGTTATCATCAGGGTAAATTATGCCAATAAAATATTAGGCCATAGTGTAGTACTAGATGATCCTAATTCGCTAAATCCAGTTTGAATGTGTAAGCGCCGAAAGGACAAATCCATTTATGACCTTACACATGGTTACGCAATTTATGTAACTACAATCTAAAAAAACTCAAAGTTTTCTACATGCTATCATATTTAACAATTTGTATCTAAATGAATCATGAAAAAAGAAGTTTCTCAAACCAGAAAATAAGAAAATATATGGGTGTGTGTTGCGTGCATGTGTGGAGGCTAGAACCATGACATCTGGCACCAACAACACATCACAGCATGCTTAAAAACCACTATGATCTCACATTTTAGCTGTTATAATGCTTACCACATAACATAACTCTGAACCCTGTCTGGATGATGAATATATTGTTTCAGCCAAATGATTTGCTATTTAGAGGAGCAGGCCATTTGCAATAATGAGCCAGTATACCTAATGTAATGATGTGTATGGGGGAAAAAAAAGGGGCAAAGTGGAAAAGAAGAACAATTTTACAAGCAACACTTGAAGAACAAACCAGGTAAATGACACAATTAGAGATATAAATAAAAGGTTTCACAATGTGGCATGACTAACACAAAGACAATGGAAAAAGCTCCTCTGTCATCTAAAGAATGACCCATTATTCATTCAGATCTTTCACAAAGTTTAAATTGCCTGTGAAAATCAGGCTGACCACAGTGTGAAAAGGCCACATAGATACTGATCAGAAAGCCATAGCATTATAAGCTGCTACAAAGGAGCATGTGGGATCAGCTTTGAGTAACATCACAGATGTGATACTGCTGCCTAGTTCTGCTTCAGCTCCCATCTAAAAACCTGCTGTGTGTACCTGAGCGCATGAAATCATGGTAGCACTAGGAAGTGGTTTTTAGTAAACCTGATTTTTTTTTGGATTTGAACTAATATTAGCGGAGGTAATCTAATCCTTGCTTCAACTTTTTCAATGTAAAGAGCTTCTACCCAAGCAGAATTTATCCAGCTGAATTCACCTTGATCTAATGAGGCTACAGACCAGCAAAAAACGGAGGAGCAACTCGCAAGAATGAGCAGCCGTCTAACGTCTAAGCGCGTCACGCCTCCCTTTGCTCCGTGGTGCGAGACCATGTCCGGCTGCAGGCAGAGAGCTCTGCTGGGTTGGACCTTGCTCTTTCTGTGAGCTTTGCTGTGCATCCTGCCACTCCTCACACCACAAGCCGGTGCCCCACTCTGAACTCTGACAATCTGACCTCCACACAGCCAGCCCTGGTGTGAGCACCGTCCATAAATCTAATTTTAGGAAATCGAAAAAAAGGGGATGAACTGTACTATCCTTTCTGACATCTTCAGAGGAGTTAACCAAATTGTCAAAATAATCTTTAACAGCATTTAGATAATGAGGTTACTCATTTTCATGAATGGCGCTAACTGCCAAACAAAACATCCAATGGGGAAAATAACAGAAATGTGTGTTTTGTGTCTAATTGTACACAGTTTTAGAAGGGGGCACGTCGTAAACTGTCACCATGCCGACGACCTGGGAAACGAAGAGCATGACCTCTTCAGGCTCACAGAAAAAGCTGCCCAGGAGCCTGACAAGTGATGCACCCAAAAGTGGGAGTTTGGAGAGACCACCAGCCGGACTCCACCTGCAATTCTCCACCAAATTTGTTAAAAAAAAAACAAAAAGCACATTCCCTAATTTCCATTTCAGTCTTCCTCATCTATAGGAAAAGCATGTTTCACTTTCAGAAAACCTTTTTTAGCTAAATGACATCATCTGCTAATGACCGCTGGCCAACAGCATGCAGTATACATTGGATTTTATACACTCCAGGGAGATCCAGGAAAACTTGTACAAACGTTTGCCCTTTCCACACAGCAAAAAAAAAATAAAAAATCCAGCTACAGTTTATGGGACACTTTGAACCCAAACCTCAAATTTCAGTTTGTTGTGTAGACATTGTACAGTAAGTCAATAAATTGCAGAGAAAAATATATAACATTTAAGGACTAATATTACCCGCGACCTGACCTGAAAAAGTGGTAGGAGATGGATTATCAACCACGGGACTTTAGTGCAACTCACACACAACTTCATAATGCAGTACTGACCAATTCAGAAAGTCTACTGAGTCACCAATAGTCTACCAGCAGAATCTCCATTTAAGTCATTTGTTTGAAACCTTTCTTTATTTAGTGAACAGGCCACATGAGAAAAACAAAATGACCCGAGAAAGTAACCTGCTCTTCATCTATTTGCCACGCACAGCACTATTATGTTCTCACTAACCCGTAAATATACTGTTAGGCAAACATAGTGTACCAGCCTCAGTCTTGAATAAATCAAGACATTTACACTAACGGATAAAATTGTGAAGGTCATGAAAACGTTTCTCCTAAACCAAAGAATAAAGACATTTCTACTTTTTGACATTGTTAACGAATTATTTTAATTAAAATAAGTATTAATACTGTTAATTATATAGGCTTCAGTAGCAGCAGTACAACACAATGGCATTGTTAGTACAGACAGAATATATCCATTGACACATATTTAAAACTAGGTATCACCAATAAAATCGTTGTTTTTTATTTTGCTAGAATATGAAATGAATTAGCCTACAGGAAAGATGTGCTTTATTCCATCTCTCATCTTGATTCTGACTTTTCGAAGTAAAATCATACCACTTGTTAACCTACGGGTCTGCTAGTATAAAGGTGTTCAGTTATAATAAAAGTAGAAAAATAAATGTGCAATAAACTCGAAAATCCAGCGGCCAGTTTTAAGAGGTAGAACAAAACGTTATCGTGCAAGATTAACATGTCGCTAAGCATCAATGTTATTTTGAACTTGGATATATTCATTTTCTGTACATTTTAACCAATTAATTACTTTATATTCTTCGGTTAATATGAACATCGTTTTAGATCAGCCTCTGCGAAACATCTCAGGAACCACTAACGCTCTAACTGGTAGCCTAATATATTTCCGACCGCCTAGTTACAGAACAAACGAAAACCTTAACATATTTTTTTACCCCATGCCTACCACTGCTTGTATTTTCCTTGATTACCAGCAACAATAAAAACAATAACAATGATGTTTTATGATTAAGTATTATTGCGAAACTTTGAAAAGTTGATCTTTAATACAAGGCGCAACATTATGTAATAAATATCTACTACAGTCAACACAAGAAAACTATTAACTTTACCTGTAAGGAGATAGAAAACCACTATTCAAATATTAGTCATATAACGAGAATAAAACTCCGATGCCTTCACTTCTTTCCGCAAATTTTGAAGGTTTTACCAACCTACCTGCTCTTTGGAAATACAAGGCAGCGAAGGTCTCCGGGACGATTTACAGCTGCCATAGTAGCTGGCCGATGTTTCCCCCAGAGAAAAGCAGCTGGACCGTCTCGGTCGGATCACCGGCACCTTGTCCTCCACAGCAGGGGTCCGCTGCGGCGGCGCATCTCGGTGAGGGAAAAGGCGGTCGAAGCAGAGAGCCAGCAGAGCACCGGAGACCCCGGCTAGGCAAGCCAGCGAGGGTCTCAGGTGCGAGGACAGGCACAGCAACCACACCAAAGTAGCGAAGAGCAAAAGCAGGACGCTGTGTTTGAGTTTCAGAGTGGGGATCAGTGTGAGTGAGCCCACGCAAGCCAGCACGGAGAGAAGTCTGCCCATCACACGCATATGGTGCTCATCATCCCCTGCCGCCTGCCAGAAGTGCAGGAGCAAGAAGTCGCCGAAGAAGCACACGGCCGGCAACAGCACCCAGAGCCAGAAGCCGTCTCGTCTCTTCCTCTTTGAGTATAAGGTGAGGAAGAAGAAAGCGAGACTTATTGCGAAAAGTGGAGCGATACGCTGTCCGAAGCCCGCAAGAAAAGTCAGTGGATCTGAGAAGCCGTACCTACTCCGCAAGTACGTACATGTAAGCAGGGACGCCGCAAAAACTGCAAAGGCGCCCGCATAAAGCACGGAAGCTCCCAGTTCTTTTGAGCCAAGCACATCAATCTTACAACATCTGTACACTTTACATAAAATTCCCTTTCGGTGGTCCTGTTTTAAAGGAGTGACACAGCTCTTCACGTAGCCGTTCCTGTTCGCGTAACCAGCCCCGTCCTGGTGCTTGACTTTACAATGGAAAATATCTCCCTCTTCTTTCAGAGCCATGTTCCCAAAGTATATCCTTTAAAAGTTCCCTTTTTCCAACTTATTAGTATGTTAAAGCAGTCCTACAAGCGCGTCCCATGGTCACTGGAAGGTAGTCGAGCATTTTGGGTAAAATTAAAAGAAGGTGGAAATGTTTTCCTAGAAGATGATTCTCTCTAGCACCACCAACAGGTTAAAAATCAAACTCCCGATAGTCTCCATGAACTTGACAGAGGCGTTCAATTTTTAGTGCCATTTATGAGCGATTTCACTTTTTTTTTTTTTTTTTTTATATTAAGCCCCAAAATCTGCAGCAACTATCATTGCTGTTCTGGTCATGTATAACACATGAATTAGTGACCTTAACAATCCACCACCTCCCTGGCATCACCTACAACTATGTATGTAATTTTTGATAATATGAGAAATACGTTTTATTGTAATTAGTGTTTGATCTCTCGGATCAATTCAACTAAATTACTTTGACACAACGGTACACAGATGTGCATATAATTTTATATTGCCTAATAAAAACTACCGCGTATATTCATTTGATGTCTTCAAACGTTACCGTTAAGTCTTTACTGTTATCCAATATCAACGACGGCATTCATGCTTTAAACTACAAATAAATATAACAACTTTAAACAGTAAATACACTAACTTTCTTGAGTATTTTTCTGTGATCTGTTAGTTATGTCTATAGCGGCTCCAAAGTTCCACGAAAAGCAAACGAGTGTCGAGAGCAATTTGTAAAGACAAGCAGGTTGTAGAGACACGCTGAATAAAACGGTTGATCTTACTCTGATTAAAATGTTTCTGGTAGAACAAGCGAATTTTAATATGTGACCCCTATTACAGTAAGCGCTGACTATTCAGTTTAACTTAATAATTTTATTCTGATTTTTGCGTCACACGGGATGGACAGTGATTAACCATATAGAAAGACTTCCAGAAACAATATTATAATTAAAATTAACTTCAAAATTTATGTTTAGATTTTTATTTTTGTATTTTCCAACTTGTTCTTAACTAAATGAAGGGTGCTGCGGAAAGTGATTTTGTTAACAGTTATCCAACTTCTGACATGTTTTCTCAGATGTCGGTTTCGAAACCCGGGACTTAAAATTTTAAATACGGTTTTTTCATTATTATTTTTTTTTTATCACCAAAAATATACAGTGATTTAAGTTGCGGCTTATTGTATGTTTCGCTAGTAATTTCATCGTTTGCAAATCCAGTGAACCATTCCTTTACATATATTGTTGCTGGC
This sequence comes from Hyperopisus bebe, assembly GCA_026777045.1. Taxonomy (NCBI): domain Eukaryota; kingdom Metazoa; phylum Chordata; class Actinopteri; order Osteoglossiformes; family Mormyridae; genus Hyperopisus; species Hyperopisus bebe. Next base: position 23,797,026 of record JAODJW010000007.1, on the reverse strand, counting down.
ATGTATAAGTTTTGCATAAAGTAACAGAATAATGGCGAAATTAAATTTTATGACGAAGGGGGCTACGACACTGCAAACCAATATCACATATGACTGACATGAACAAATGAATGAATACACTTATTGTTATACTAAAATTGCGATATCATCAAGCTCCATTTTTGTTTCGTGAAATAATATTGTCTGGACTCCTACCTTACATGTTTTTTCGTGGCTGTTGTATTTTTTAGATGTGCGTTCCTGAATTGCACAGATGTTTCCCCTAGTGAAATGTTTTATTTGAAAAAGTAACTACTTATAAACACTACATTACTTATAAAAGTTATTAATGCCCTGCTAGTTCAGATTTGTATTAATATCCTCTTTACCGTCTCAATCAAATTAAGAACGCTACAGAGGCCGCGAAATAAGATTTTGCCAGTGTAGGCAACTCTGTTTGAAAGTGTAATTTTTGTACTATTCATGGAAGATCTAGAATTATTAAATGTTACTGGTGTATGATGTTTGCATTTTAAGACTAAAGGTAAAATTTATATATTAACGATTTTGACCAGTTATTTGTTAAAATTATCATAATACAATTTATACTCCAAATTTGACAAACTATTTCTGTTCATTAATAAAAGAAAATTTACATAATTGATGCCCACGCAGAAATATTTTGTGTAGTCCACGTTTGTGTGGTACAGGTCACCCGTTCCAGCAGAGGAGGCTACAGCATCATAAACCAACACAGCTGCAGTACAGTGAACTACAACAGGTGACCTTATCACCCCCCCCATGCACCACCTACAGCCATGCATCCTATCCACTCTGTCCTTGGACTCCACCAGATTACCTGGTTCCCTGTTTTTGTGGCTATAAAGCCAAATATAGAAATACAATATAAAGATATTTTCATTAAAATGGCTGGATGTCTGTATGTCTCTTTATCTGCTCTATGTGCATGATTTTAGTGTAATCATATTTCTACTACATATTCAAATACTATTTGCATTACACACTGGGCGTGAAAGAACACTTAACCTTTTGGTGTACCATTGTGGTGAAAGTGGTGTATGGGTGCCAGGCTGGCTGCCAAATGAATGCATTGGCAAACATAACACTTGATTAGTGTCAGAACTATGACTAGTACACATACAAACACATTGTACCTGCTCAGCTAACTCTAATTAAACAGACATTTGTTTGACTACACAGTAACAAATTGTCCTATCTACTACTGTACACAAAATGTACAGTTAAACAAACGGTTTTCCAACATGCTTTTATTTGTGAATGGTCACAGTAGCTTGTAATGTTAGTTTGGGCCACATACAGCACAAAATAATTACATAATAAGTTCACAAAGAGGCATTTCTGCCATGATCACATGATGCTACCCTGTACTTTCTATATCACTGGAATATTTGAAATGCAGTTCTATTTCTTGGTAAGGTTATAGTTACATTGTAATAATGTATTGTTGTTACCATTGACCTTTCATAATGATGCTTCTATGTTACTAATAAATTAAGTTTACATACTCTGTGCTGTACATGAATTTACAGTTGTTATATACTTAAATATACTTAAAGACTTAGACGTTCAAATATTTACTATTAACTTGAAATTCCGGATAGTTTCATTCCTACAGATAGAGATCACTTTAAAGTTATCACAAACCATCCTATTAATCAAACAGCAATAAATGATGGCTTTGTATATCCTAAACAATGGGAAGCAAGAGAGTTTTACTCTCCATAAAAAGTCAAGGGTTATATTTCAAAGTTCAGGCTGTAGCCCTGTCTGGTGCCCTTTGCTGCCTAGGACAGACTGGAGCTCCTCCCTGACCAGGATAAACCATTGGAAGATGGATGAATGGATGGACGTGCAAGAAAAACGTTAACCAGAGAAGGCAACAGCAAAGGCAATTCGTACTGTCTAAATGTCATACAACCACTTGAAATGCTTTGTATGAAAACACATTAAAGTTTCCAGCTTTGTTATAAAGGCAGCAAGCAATGTAGGGACTTATGAAATGGTTTCATGGTGCTAGAACCTGACACCTCAAAAACAGTCACTTCACACATGTAAAATGACTAGCTTAGCCAATATAAAGTTGTTTTGATAAAGAATTCTGTGGAATGTCGTAGCACCATATTGCGGTATCCGATCTCTGAAATGTTCTTTGGGGAGCTTTCATTAAAATCGCCTATAGAATGCAAAAAGTTAAAGACTGAAGCAGCAGGCTGCGCTTTAGCCTCGTTCTGTTTGGTCGTCGCCACTGCCCGTAGTATCGATGTGGCCCACTGAGGAGTTCCACGTCAGAGACACGGCCGGTGGCAGCCGGAGACACATCATAGGAAGAGCACAGGCGGTTAACTGTCTGGAAGGTAATAAATGGCTAGTTTATAAAAAAGAATATACAATTCCACCTTGTTAAATAGTCACATGTTGTTTTGTAGCCTTCTTCTGTCGTTTTTGGTTTTGTCCTATCAAACTGTGTGGCCAGATTCAGCAGTATAGTCTTTATCATTTATTTTCTCGCTAGCTTGCTTGCTATTTGCTAGCCAGGTGAAAGTGAAATAAGTGAACTTACTAAATTGACAAAACCGCCAGCAAGATAATTATTAGCTGCCAATTTCATTAAACTTGCGATGTGAATATTTTGCCTAAAGCATGGAGCATTGTGTCTTTTTTGTCTTAATAGTAGCTTGGCTAATTAATGTGTTCCGTTCATTCACAGGCCAAGTCCAGATAAATTCTTCTGTAGCTGGTAGCACATGAACGTGGCTCTTAGTGTGTCTATGGTATTTAACTTCGTTTAAACGTGAAATTAACTGATTTCAATTTGTCAAATGCTTAACCAAGATTGCTAGTTACGTAGCTGTTTTGCGTAGTGTCGTTAGGTAGATGGGTCGACCCGCGTTACTAAATCATTGACAGGATGTTTATTATTATTATGGATTTGTTTTTTTCTTTGTCATTTCTTGAAATGATAGAGTTGTTCTAGCCTAAATTTATAAACTCGCCGTTATAAAGGGGAGCATTACTGGCGATTTTAACTCTGTCTTATAGTATTATTTTATAAACTAGTGCTGTTCTGGTGGAAGTACTACTGTGTATATATAATAAACTCTACCTCCTCCTTTTATAATCCAGCCATCCTTTTTTGCTTATTACCTACAGATCAACTGTAATTTTTATATTGAATTATTATTCATGCAGGCACTGTTTATACAGCTTTTACTCAGCTGTGTACTTTAATATATAAAACAGATACAAATACAGATAGACTAAGGCCATGTGATCATGTGTATAGGTATGTTGATTCACATAAGCTTTTTTTCTCTTACAAGTCAGTCTTTGACAGAGTGTATTCATTGGAGGTGCCTAAGAAGAACAGCTTGGCACAATGACAGCCGCGGAAAATGTGTGTTACACTCTCATAAATGTTGCGTCGGACTCCGAACCTCCATCGGAAATCAGTCTCAAAACGGACCTAGGTAAGATGGTTCTGTCACTGTTGGGAAAATTAGAACCTAATAGGATATTTAATCATCACTAAGCAACATTCTACTTCTATTGTTTGTGTAAATGAATATGCACCTTATTGATTTCTGATGGTTATAAGTTGTGTTTTTGTGGTTTCATATAGAAAAGGGGGAGATCAAAGCAAAAACTGAAGCGCTGAAGAAGGTGATCATCATGATCCTGAATGGGGAGAAGCTGCCCGGACTGCTGATGACCATCATCCGCTTTGTCCTCCCGCTGCAAGACCACACCATCAAGAAGTTGCTCCTGGTCTTCTGGGAGATCGTGCCCAAGACCACCCCAGATGGCAAGCTGCTGCAGGAGATGATTCTGGTCTGCGATGCCTACAGAAAGGTATTGTTGGAGAAGCTGTAAAAAAAGCCACCCCAGCAGGGGGTTACCACAGCCAAGCATAAACACGATTGCACCCTTCAGTGGACATAAAGTTCCTCTATGTTACAAACTACTAAAAAAAAACCCGTTGCTCCATGCAAATAGTTTCAACATAACATATAACGTAAATTTCACATTTCCTTATCATTAGGTGTAAAGTCCATCGTAAAAGGAAAAAAGTTTAAGTGTGAGGAAAATGGCACAGAAGTAACTAACTTAACATGCAATAGTATAACAGTATCAGAGAGAATTTTAATAACGTTACCTTTTCCGCTGATGCAAGATAAAACTAGCTCTCCAGCTTGATTTGTCTGCCAATTAACGTTAGCTGGCAAGCTGGAAAAATTTGTTGCCCTGTCGTTTGTCATTTTCACATAAACCCTCTTTGTATTGAGCTTGAGGATCTCAGGTAACAGAACGAATGCCAAGCCCCTATAATAGATGTCTGTCTAACTTTGCTGCAAATTTAAGAAACATACTAGTAGTGTTGCAGACCATACAGATCCCCATGCCCCCCACAAGTGAACCACGGATAAACTGCAAAGATTAACCATGACCATGTAAAATAGTTTTACTGTCGTGGTCACTTTTTAAAGTTAACCCACTGGAAACTATGGGTAGGGAACACACTTTCACTGACTGGGGCATGGTCACACATTTCATTCAATATCATAAATTTCATTCATGGTAAACAAATTATCTCATATATAATTGATTTGGCATTACAATCATCTTTAATGTACTTTGTAAATATGTCAGATTAATGTTAAGTTTGTAATTTGACATCAAAGTATAAACATTGCAAAATGCAGTTTGGAATACTTTATAGACACTTTATAAACATTATAAAAGTAGATAGTAAGCAATGGTGGCAGTTTGTTTTGATCCCAGATATCTGGGCTGGTATGCATAAAACTTCCTAAGAATGGTCGTACACTTGAACTTAAAGTTTAAAAAATCTTAGCAAAAAGTAGGACCTAAGAGCAAAAAGCTGCACTGGACGCCTCGCGGCGCCTATCTCCGCGCTCCTGGTTCGGGGATCTGAACCCGACTCCCTTTCGATTGGCCGGGGGCGACGGAGGCCATCGCCCCTCCCTTCCGAACGGCGTTCGCCAATCTCTTAGGACCGACTGACCCATGT
>JAODJW010000007.1:23764580-23791876 GCA_026777045.1 Hyperopisus bebe | reverse complement strand
AGATGCACATGTTGTATAAATTATGGGTCAAACGCAAAACTCATAGCAAGACACTGGATTCTAAAAGAAAACCAAACCAAACGTCAAACAAAACGGTTCTTTTGGCACAATTGGTGCTTAAATGGAAGGAGGTAGTGCGAGGAAAGTTTGGCCTAGCTGTTACAAGCACGGACAAAAAAAAAGCTCCGTAAATGCTGCATCACCTCGGACAAGGCGTTCAGCAGAGGAATGTGAAAAAAGGTGCTATAATGTTTTATCGACCTCACGAAAGGAAATCACAGTTTATAAAGCAAACATGCAAGCTACTGGTTTGTATCATTACTTATATTGCTCTTATGACCCTCGCTATAATAGATGCTGATGATAATAATAATAATAATTGTTATTATTATATTTTTTCAATTGCCAAAAACGTAGCATCATTATCGCCTTTGGTTCAACTGTAAGTGCATTTTTAGGTGACGTAGGAGATTGTATCCGGTTCCTAATTAGGTTGCTAACAAAAAGAATGCCCTCATGATCGAGCCTGTACCTTTTTATCAATTCATTATTGTCGTACGTCTGCAGGACGTCCTTTCTTTGACGGAAAGTGCGCGGTCTGCGTCTGGGTGCGCGTAGTGCAGCTGCCATCATTCAACTCCTAACTTGCGTAGGAGTCCTCTCCAGCTCTCTTAAATAATTTAGGAGCTGAGACCAAGTCTTAACACTTAAGAATATTTATGCATGCCACTTTTTCTTAAGTCTGGGAGTAGGAGCAAAATCACGGTCACTCTTAGAATTGTGACGCATTTAAGAGTGAAAACTTTCTCTGAGAATTTTTATGCATACCGGCCCCTGATTACCAATGTCTTGGGTGCATGAAAGTGACTAAATAGTTGCAACATTCAGTTGGATAAATAAATAAGAAACTATTTCTGGTCTCCTTCCATTGAAGCTCTCATGTGTATGCATGAGCCATTCACACCTGGCCGCACCCCCCCCCCCCATGGTGCTAATGGGGATGTATCTGGATTGCATTTCACTGTTGTGTAGTTCATCAAATTACCATGCGAATGCAATTTGATTATGCGGTAATGCGGCTATTTAGAATGAGAATAGCGATCTTCAGGTGAGAGCGGTACTACACGCCCCCAATGCAGGTAAAACAAAGTAAGGTGACATGGTTTATTTTTTTGCCCATGTAGTCTAATTTTAAAAACTTTAATACTTCCGACAATGGACGTTTTGAAACGAAGACAGATTACAGATTTAGTCAGCGTTATTTTTCATGTTTTTACAATAAGATTTCAGCGAGTTATGAACCGAAATGCATGAGAGATACGCGGCATCGTTGATGATGCCCTCGTCCCCAGAGGGTTAAAGTTGAAATTATTTCTCACAATGAGGGAGAATTCCCCCTCTTATGTGTAGGACATGGGGAGGGGTAATTTTCAATTTTCGGTGGGAATGCAATAACAAAAAACTACACGGATTCAATAGCATTATCCATGGCATTTTTAGTGGAGCACGTACATTTTCAGTCGAACTAACATGTTTACATGTACTCTAAAAGTCCAGTGTTAGTCGGACTACAATTCGACTTTCTTAGTTTGCATGTAAATGTACTGTATGTTGTGACTTAAGTAGCAGTGGTGCAACTAGTAAGGGATGCAGTGCTAGTAACAACCTATGATTTAAGGTACACTTTACACCCAACCTTACCATCAAACTTGTGCTTAGCTGGTGCTGCCCCACTACAGATGCCCATTTTGCCGCTGCTGGCTTTTCTCAGGTTCTCACTGAGGAAACTGTACCTCCCCCTCTGCCTTTCCAGGATTTGCAGCATCCCAACGAGTTCATCCGTGGGTCCACGCTGCGCTTCCTGTGCAAGCTGAAGGAATCCGAATTGCTTGAGCCACTGATGCCGGCCATCCGTGCCTGTTTGGAGCACAGGCACAGCTATGTGCGCAGGAATGCTGTGCTGGCCATCTACACCATATATAGGTGCCAATTCTTTAATTTGACTTCATGCTGGCCCTGCCTGATTTCATTGGTGTAGTATGTAGAGAACTGATTGGTGGATGGAGAAAGTTCATATCATAATGTGATGTTATTCTTTTGTTTTTCTTTAAGGAATTTTGAGCATTTGATACCAGATGCTCCGGAGCTGATCCATGATTTTCTTGTCAATGAGAAAGATGCCAGTTGCAAGAGAAATGCTTTCATGATGTTAATTCATGCAGACCAGGTAAATGTCTGGAGTGAAAGGTTTAACCATAGTTTTGGGCTTTTATAAAACTGTTTAAAGCATTACAATATTTTTATGATGTATGTTTATTTATACACAAGTCTTATATTAATAAATGATTCTTTGTAATGCTTTTAAATTTTGTGTGCTGCTGTAAACTGAACTGTTTTGTTGTAAACCCACTTTCAGCACACACTTTTAATACTACAATTTTCAATGACAGATGTAATACCCTGCTTTCCATTTTTGCCTATGGTATTTAGATTACAAAGTGCATTCACAAATAAGTGCCTGATTACTCGAAAGATAACATTTTGTGCCGTATTGAAATTAAATCAGTTTTTTCTAAGGTACAGTAATTTTGTTTGTATGAGCCCTAACTGCTTCCTGCCTGTGCTCCAGGATCGTGCTTTGGACTACCTCAGCACCTGCATTGACCAGGTCCACACATTTGGAGACATCCTTCAGCTTGTTATTGTAGAGTTGATTTACAAGGTAAAAGGAGTGAAGCTTTTATAGTGCACACATTGTAATAGCCTTAGATTTTGGTGACTAAATTCTGTTTAGCTCTGTAAAGCTGCCATTTTTCTTGGTTAATATTTTTAATCCTTTGGTTTAGAGCTTTATATAAACAGTATATGTATCAGTGTTTGTAAGTGTTCCTTGTGCAATAATAGGAAACAGTTCTGCAGTCCTTGGTGTTTATGCGTCCATGTGCCGTGCTTTAAATCACTGTCCTCTCTGCTCGCAGGTCTGCCACGCCAACCCCTCAGAGCGTGCCCGCTTCATCCGCTGTATATACAACCTGCTGCAGTCCTCCAGCCCTGCCGTCAAGTACGAGGCAGCGGGCACGCTTGTCACCCTGTCCAGCGCACCGACGGCCATCAAGGTGCGCCTACCAAGCCATGCCGAGACCCACCTGTACCAGGTTCTCAGTGCCTACTGACTTAATGGCCATGTGACCACCTGACCCTAACTGGCAGACCTGTTCCTTGCAGGCTGCTGCCCAATGCTACATCGATCTGATAATCAAGGAGAGTGACAACAATGTCAAGCTGATTGTCCTGGACCGGCTGATTGAGCTGAAAGAGCATCCCACTCATGAGCGCGTGCTTCAGGTATTTTGACCTACCTGTGGGAAATCCCTTTTGGTAGTGAGAATACTATCCACCGTGGTGCTATAACTGGCATATCAGAAATTATGAGCTGGTATCCTGAAAAGTGGATGTAATTGGTAAAACTGAAAGCTTTCATGATCGTCATTGAGTGTTGATGCATAGGTTGGGCATGATTATGAAGTGCTTACTTCCTAATCAAAACATCTGTACTATGAATGTTGTCTTTACGCTCTCATATATCGCTCAGGACCTGGTAATGGACATCTTGCGAGTTTTGACTACACCAGACCTAGAGGTCCGGAAAAAGACCCTGCAGCTTGCTCTGGACTTGGTTTCGACGCGGAACGTGGAGGAGGTGTGTCTGCGTGGTGTGCGAGTTGCTTTAGCTGTCTGGTATAAACTTATGTTCTAGCCTGGCTCATCTTTTTGGGTTCCTAGCTGGTGATCGTTCTGAAGAAGGAGGTCATCAAGACCAACAATGTGACGGAGCACGAGGACACAGACAAGTACAGACAGCTGTTAGTGCGCACCCTGCACTCCTGCAGTGTGCGCTTCCCTGACACGGCAGTCACTGTCATCCCTGTGGTGAGTTATAGCCCACCTCGGGGTTATGGGTTGTCACTGAAGATATACTTCATTATGAATGGTCACATACACTCACACCCTACCACCCAGGCATAACTGGTTCCTAGAAACCTCTCAGATAATGCCAACTCGAATAACGAGAAGCCATTTCCGTTATTTTTAGGGGCAAAATAATATTTAATTCCAAGTGCTTCCAAGAAACCCTAATCTCCCCAAAATATCCCTAACTCTCAAAAATACCAATTTCAGCACATTTCCTAGTGATTGTAACAGACATTTAATAATCACCTTTATGTAACAAATGAAAACAAAAAAAAAAACAATTTACCAGCTGCAATGGGCTATCACTGTAATGATTTGTTATTGCGAATTGGTACATGTGCAAATCTGGCATACTTATCCACAGTGCTTCGCTACGTTCAGGTGGCACTCGACAAACCTGGACTTCTTCCCTCCGACATCAGATTCAGGTGTTAAATGTATGCAGCTCGTTTAGGCGGGAGCTCAGGTACTGCGGTATATGTGTGTTTATTTAAATGGTCTAATGAGGCAGTGACTAGATGAGGTGTTTGTCCGTCAGTTGATGGAGTTCCTCAGTGACACCAACGAGGCAGCTGCTGCTGATGTACTGGAGTTTGTGAGGGAGGCTGTCCAGAGGTTCGAGGGCTTAAGGCCGCTCATCATTGAGAAGATGCTGGAGGTCTTTCATGCCATCAAGACTGTCAAGTAAGGCCCCAAACAGAGCGGAGTCACATGATCAAGTGGGAGGGGAGCTAAAGAAGCGAGCCATTACAAATAAAACCTGGCTACGCTAATGTATGACACTGGTGATAGTGGTACTTTGTGGTTTCAGGATTTACCGGGGGGCGCTTTGGATTCTGGGAGAGTACTGCAGCACCAAGGAAGATATCCAGAGTGTCATGACGGAGGTCCGCCGGTCCCTCGGAGAGGTTGGTCTATCACAGGCTTGAATTCTGTTCCAACACCAGGAGGACTTTTCTTTCATCACTGATAATTTATTTGCCTAATTTGGCAAAACACAGTTCAGGGACGTCCATTTACTCTGCTTCAGATCCCGATAGTGGAGAACGAGATAAAGAAGGAGCTGGGCGAGGTTAAGCCAGAGGAGGAGCTGAGTGCAGTACCCACCCCGAAGCTGGTGACAGAGATGGGCACCTACGTCACACAGAGTGCACTCAGCTCCTCACGGCCCTCCAAGAAGGCAGAGGACAGGTAGGAGGCTCTGGACGCATGTGGGCTCTGTCACGGTCCGATAGCTTACGTGTTCTGCAGTGTGTAGCATGACGTCATGCATGGTGAGGGGCAGAGCTGCAAGCACAGTGAAACCCAAGTAGTTGTGTTTGTGGTATATTCAGTTTGTATTTCTGACCACATGATGGTAATGAGGTAGAAGCACAGAATATTAACTCTATTTCTGGTAATGTTTTTCATACATCCTAAGGCATGTTGGAACAGTGTATCTTTGTTTTTGACCCCCCAGTTTCAGATGAGCATTAGTATTGTGGTAGATGTTAAAACAGTTTAAATTTAGGTTGAAGTTAGGGGTGTAACTATACACAATTCATAGTTTAGTAAAAACCTCAGCTTTGGATTCAGTTTGGTGCAATTTGGGTACAGCAGAAAAACAGAATTTGTTTTGCAGTTATTAAAATTGCAAACTCGGTTAGAACAGTCTTAAACCAAAGGCAGTGTGTCTGTCGACATGCCTGAATAAGAAAATCTAAGGGATGCTTTGTTCCCACATTGTAAAAAACACTATAATGAAGTAAATCCTCTGCTCTCCAGTACAGAGTATGGTCCGCTTCTGTAGCAATAAGCACATACATCTTTAATTTTTTTGAGCTTGTTGTGAATTTCCTGGCATAAGCACCTTAGATGCACAGGGAGACTAACTTACTGAGGTTGTTTCTGCCTTACTCCGGCCTTACACACACTCGTATGATGTCATCACCAGCAACATAACCAAGTTCAGTGTAACAGAGCCGACAGTCTTGGTCTTATCAACTGCTCTCTCCCCCTCCGGAGCATTAACCGTAACCACAATAGCCACACAAACATGGCTATAATTAGCATAATGTTTTCCATATTGAACAGGGTTCCATCCATGTCAATAAATGTATTCCTTAATTTTATCGTGTGTGCTGAAACGGAAATGATGTGCTGGAAGGTACATGATGAATATGTGTCCCGTTATGGCCCTAGTTGAATTTAGTATTCTGTTGCTTGCCCCTTACACGGTGTAACTACCTCAAACCAGAGATGGGGCCTCGAGTCTGAAGTCGCCCAAACAGACTTGACTTGGACTGTTGTGACTGTTGGGTGTTGTGACTCGTGAACAATGTTCATTTCATGGAATTATTTATTTCATTCATCTCAGTTTTGTCAATGTGTTATAGGAAAATGGGAGGCAGATTGAATATTTCCCTCCCTTGATATTACACGCAACGTAACGCATGCATGCAGCCACAGATTTCAAATCAACACACACCATGGCGACGGCAAGTTCACCTTGAGCTGTGCCATTTATTATCGCATTTGGTTATAAAGCCTTCATACAGATAGCTAACAAGCAAACGGCCTCTTGCAAAGTGTGTGGCGTCAGGATAAATGATGCCGGCTCAACTACGTCCAACTTCATGAGGCACCTCTAAACGCACAAGGATAGGTCAGTCACTTGGTTAGGTGAAAGGGAAACTTAGCGCGTATGGACAGGTAACGTTACCGCTAACAAACTAATCAAACCACAGTTGTAGGCTATACAGACTACATGCAGATTACAGCTTTATTGCTAGATAAAACGGGTGGGGAACATCTCACTACGTTTGAGCTTAGGCTACCAGCAAGTAGCAGGACAACAGAAGCCCTTTACTCTGCTACCTGTTACCAGATGGCAGCAGAGTATATATGGATGTAGTCTATTGATGTAGACTAACATTAATCCTATGCATTAATCGCTGTTTTAGAATAGGCTACTGTTATGATGTCAGTGCACCTGGTAAAACTCCACTCAGCTGCCCAAGTATGTGTTCAGGAAAAAATATTAAAACATGACGTCAGTGAAGAAAAATTTCTTTCAGAACGTCAATCACAAAAATATTGTAGGCCTATTCCACTTCAGTATTACTGTTAATATTGCTCTAATATTACTGTAGTAAATGTCATTTTTGGACAGTAACAAACCGAATGTATACAAAATAGCCTACTGGATTTTACTGCAAAAATGCTATTTGGTCTAAAAAATATTGCAGCAATGCAGTTAACATAAAATATTAGCAGGGTTTTAATTTTTCTTTTGTAAAAGTACTTCCCCATCTAGTATTTTGTCTATGAACAACAATATTGGCTTTATTATCAATATTTTATAGTAAGCAAGTAAATTAGTTTACATGTTCATCATGCACCCTCACAGAGCCACACTTGGTGCAAAGACACTGTCAGAATTAATGTTTTTGAAATGCAGCTATTCTGTTGTCTAAACCTTTTTGCGGGATATGAATCATGTTCAAAGGTTTGTTACCACAAATGTTTTGGTGTAGATGTTTTGGTCACCTTTTGGCAGACGTTCACGTTGGAATTGCTTTATTTTGTTATTTTCCTCATTATTTGCAGCTGTTAACAGACAAGGAAATTGTCAGTTCAGTAGTTTTGGCACCATGATTGGTGGTAAAACACTGTCGAAACAGATGGCCTTAAGAATGGAAAGGCTACACAGTATAATAAGGTTGTTAATGTATCCTGTGGTATTTATTTTAAAATACATTTATCAAGTTCAAACAAAGCTTTCATGATGTTTCTTCACATTGCACATTGAAATAGCCTTCCTAAGTGACCATGCTCAGTGACCAAGTGATCAGTTTTGATACTGTAGTGTATAATAATAGATGACAGTACAGTACATGCTTTCAATCCAAAATACAGCAATGCAGTATTGTCTCAGCATCTGATGAGAGAACATTCATTTCAGTCATTTGAGACTCGAGTCTTGACTTGGACTTGGAAAAAATGACTTGTAAACATCTCTGCCTGAAACCTGCAAGCCATCAACATCAGTAGACTCTTGAGCGATGTATTGTCAAGCCTTAAAAGCTTTTAGTCATTGCGTCTATTGGGGGTGAAGTTTGTCTTTAGTTTCCTCTTTAAAAAGTGACATGCATACTCAATTGAATTTAAATCAGATAAGTGACTTGGTGGCAAACTGTCCTTTTTCTTTCAGATGAACTCATGGTTAATTGTGTTGTATGTTTTATTGCAGGGAAATTCCTTTTAAAAGGCATTCAGGTTTTTATAATAAAACAGATGTGCATTCAAATAAATTTGAATATTAATTACAATTATATTACAGAGCCATTGCATAGTCGGAAAACAATGATAAAGCAAAAAAAGAAATAGTAGTAAAAATGGATGCGTGGATAAATGAAGAGACCCAAACTTAAATTGCAATCAAGTCAGGAGAACAGACACTACACAATCAGGATGGAATAACAAGAAATAAAGGATTTTGTGTAGTATCCTATGACAGCATGATATTGTAAAATTTTCAAAGTTCACAATGTGATTTTATTGTAATAAATATCGGTGTTTTCATAAAGCAAAAAGAGTTTTTCACAAACCCATCTATGAATAATTTAAACAGCAAGGATTGAAACTTTTTAAACATTTTTATACTAGATAATTTTGGAAAGGAATAATCATTTTATTTTTTAAAAGTTTGGTACCTTGTGCAGTGGAGAAGTCTTGCATGCATAAAATAGCTTACAACTGCTTTTCCATCACACCGTGTACCGTACGTTTGGTACTTCAAGGTGTTGGTTTTCCACTGGCGAAAAACTGATACAAGTACTGAATGACATCACAATGTCAGGTAGGGTATTTTTTATTTTTTTTTTACTAAATTTGAAAAATGGCTACGGTATATTATAGGGCTGGATGATATGTGATATGAGGGGAAACCCAAAAATGTGTGGGGCTCTGGCCCCCCAGGCCTGGAGTCTGACACCCCAGCTCTATTGAACTCCATGCCCAAGAGAGTTAAGGCAGTGCTGGAAAATAATGGTGGCCACACAAAATATTGACACTTTGGGCACAATTTGGACATTTTCACTTAGGGGTGTACTCACTTTTGTTTCCAGCGGTTTAGACATAAATGGCTGTGTGTTTAGTTATTTTGAGGGACAGCAAATTTACACTGTTATACAAGCTGTACACTGACTACTTTACATTGTATCAAAGTGTCATATAGTCAGTGTTGTCCCATGAAAAGATATAATACAATATTTACAAGAATGTGAGCGGTGTGCTCACTTTTGTGAGATACTGTAGTTTTGCCGTTTCTGCTAGCTCAGTTAGTCTATGGCATTCTGTCCCTAGTGGCAGATGCCATAAAGTGACTCGGGCAATTTGGCAAAACAAAAATGAGGAACCATGCGTTAGATGACTTAATAGTTGATTCCATACATTTTCAAAAATTATAATGTGGATTATTGCCTCTGAAAACACAGATTTTTAAGATTTGGATTTTTTTCAAAGAACAAAGCTCCAGCCCTAGTATGTTTTTGGTTGTTATCTTGATGCATTGTGAGCACTTTTTTGGATATGGAACCACAAGGCTATTGAGTGTATTTTAGAATCCATTCTGCTGCCAGCATCATTTACATCATCAATAATAAGGGGTGAGCCTGCTGTGGTTGCCTAGACCATGAGACCCCCCCCCATACTTCACAGATGGTGGTGTGTTTAAGGACGTCTTCAGTCCCTCTTCCTCCACACCTATCCCTTCCTATCGCTTTGCGCATAAAACACTTCCAGCCCATCCTTCATCCTGTCTGTCTTTTCCTAGGGCCCAATAATGGTCTGCTTCTTCTACTCTAGCCTTAGCTGTATTCCTCCTCTTTCAGTAGAGTCTCGGAATCATGGTACTTTTAGTTCTGCACTCTGCAAATCGTTTGCGATTCCGTTGGCTGTTTAGTTTGAAGCTTCTCAGCGCTAATGATATTTCTGTCAACAGATGCTCTAGTCTTCCTTGGACACATTGCTTAATCCTTTGGTATTTTTCAGCTATCTTTTACTTTTTGTCAAGTTTGCGATGTCCAGTTGTTTTGTATTAGTACTAACTGAGGTTTGCCTTAATCTCAAAACCAGACTCAAAAAGAAAATTCCAATAACTACAACTTCACATGTCTTATATGTGCGCTTTTAATAATAATAATGGATACTTTATTGATCCCCATGTGGAAATTCTCTTTATGCCTCCTCCACCTGCTCTCTGTAGGTGAGAACAAACTGGTCGCAATAGTCACCCATAGCAGTGCCCAGGGACACCTGGTACATATTTATCCCAGTACTTGTACTCAACAAGTTGGGGAGATAGCAAAACAAAAACATGATGCTCTATCATAATTGGCAGTGCATTGAAAGCATTACCCAGAAGCATTTTCATCTATTGGTCTAAAATATAAATATCATGAATAGGCCACGAGTTTAATTTTACTTCATTGCCTCAATATTTGTTTCTCATTTTATATGTTATGCACTATGCCAAATATTTTGCTACGCGCAAAGTATATGACCGCAGTAAGTTAATATTTTTGCAATATGAAACTCAGTTTGGGCCACAGCTGGTGTTTGCTGATGGGACATGCCTGCACCTCTCATCGTAGGCCACCTCTCAGGGGATTCCTGATGGATGGAGATTTCTATGTTGCGGCTTCCTTGGCGACAACCTTGACCAAGCTGGCTCTGCGTTATGTAGCTCTTGTTCCAGAAAAGAGAAACCAGAACGTGAGTGGTTCAGATGGGTTTCCATCCATCCATCCATCCATCCATCCATCCATCCATCCATCCATCCATCCATCCATCCATTCTCAGCCACTTATTCAGTTCAGGGTCTTGAAGCCAGTCCTAGGCAGTGTAGGGTTTTAATGTTATTTTCTTTTGAGCATGGATTGTGTTTTTTTTGGATAGTTACTCCCCAGCATTCTGGAATAACTTACATTGTCCATCTGCCCTCATCCAAATGTTTCCCACAGTCCTTTGTAGCTGAGTCCATGCTGATCATGGCCACCGTGCTCCACCTGGGCAAGTCGACGCTGCCCAAGAAGCCGATCACGGACGACGACGTGGACCGCATCTCGCTGTGCCTCAAGGTGCTGTCGGAGTGCTCGCCTCTCATGGACGACATCTTCAACAAGGAGTGCCGCAGGTCTCTGTCACACATGTTAGCGGTCAAGCTGGAGGAGGAGAAGCTCTCGCAGAAGGTATGTGCCTCGCACTGGCTGCAGAATCCATGTCCAAGACTTCATGTCTGTTTCTCCCTCATGTCTCCCTCTGTTTTCTCTAAAGACACTTCCTGTCACATGACTTGAAATGGATATTATTTTGGAAGGATTTTTGTCCTTGAATTGCAAACTAAAAAGTCCTCTGTTTGTAGGAGTCTCTCTTGTGGCCCTGGCCACATTTCCGCAGTGCTTGATGTGCTTTATGAGGTCTGCTTTGCATCTTGACGTGTCCCATAAACGTCTTCCCCACCCGCAGAAAGAGTCAGAGAAGCGGAGCGTGACTGTTCAGGCAGACGACCCCATCTCCTTCATGCAGCTCACTGCAAAAAGCGAGATGGCCTCCAAGGAGGACCAGTTCCAGCTCAGCCTGCTAGCAGCCATGGGCAACACGCAGAGGAAGGAGGCGGCTGACCCCCTGGCCTCCAAGCTCAACAAGGTGCACTCTCCTGTACCTTCTACATAGTGCTTAGCCGCCTTTCTTATGTACTGTAGCCATTTATAACCATATCCTCATTCATCATAGACAGACTAATAGAATACCCTATACCCTATACTCTATACCCTATACCCCAAGTCAGAGTTTCCCGATCCTTGGGGACCCACAAACATTCCATGTTTTTTTTCTGGTAGAGAGCTGGGAGAGAGCAGAAATGTGGACCGTCTGTAGGGAAACACTGCCCTACGTTAAGCCATAGCTACACAAATATGATCATTTTAATAGAAACTCCTTCTGGTCACATCCTTGTTTTAGTCTGGTGAAGCTGCATTATTTTGTGAATGTTGTCAGTGGTGTGGTGTGATATAAACATGCAGATCTCCACTGCTACCAGTAGATGGCACTTGTGGTCAAAAGAGTAATGTTGGTACGTTTCGCACAAATTCCAGAAGGCATTTTTATACAGTAAGAGTCCTTGGTAAATGGTCCTCTTCAGACCTCAGTATTGTTAAGTTCACAGAGGCTCTGTCTAGTAGCTGTAGTATTATGGATTGCTGTTTCCCAACCCTGGAAGCACTGTCAGGTGACCTGTGTGCGTCTTGCATTGCAGGTGACTCAGCTGACCGGCTTCTCGGACCCTGTTTACGCCGAGGCCTATGTCCATGTCAACCAGTACGACATAGTATTGGATGTGTTGGTTGTCAACCAGACCAGTGACACCCTACAGAACTGTACGCTGGAGCTCGCAACCCTGGGTGGGTTTCTGTGGAGCTACATCAAATGTTCCAGAATGTTGACACGTACCGTCGTGATCAGCACCGCCGCTTGAGATGCTCTGTAAACCCCACTTTCCTACACCACAGAACCAAGTGTGACTGATATACATAATCACCTGTTTGTCTGCCATCTTCATCAGTCTGGAACTGGTCCCAGTTGCAAGCGCATGTAGCAGCATCGACTCGTTCGACACCTTGTTACAGACTAACACGTGCCAGCTGTAAGACCCAGAGAGTGAGGATTTGTGCTTGTAGTATGAAATGTGGGCTCATGCAGGCAAACTCTTATGGTAATTCACATAAAGGCATGTCTGTCTTTTGTTGGCTTGTAATGCACTAGTCCAGCATTTCCCACCATTACATCGGCTGCTTGTGACCCTATCATTTTCCTATCATGTCGTCATTAATCTCAGGATCTTTGCCTGCCATTACCACCCTCTGCTCTTCATTTACAGCACAATGCTGTTTTTTTCTCATATGTTAATTAGAAGCTATTATTAAAAAGGTCTCGGTGCATTTTTTCCACACGAGCTCAGCTGGTAACTTGTTAAATGAGGAACCAAATGTGAAGTACGACCCTGTGAGTTGATAACGCCTGATAATATCTGCTCAAAACACCAGGTGACTTGAAGCTGGTGGAGAAGCCATCGCCTCTGACGCTGGCACCCCATGATTTTGCCAACATCAAAGCCAATGTGAAAGTGGCCTCGACAGAGAATGGCATAATCTTTGGGAACATAGGTAAGATGGTAACCGTGTAATGACTGGAAAATTCTCTGGTGTTAGGTTGCTTGCTGTTAGTCCGTGTTTTATTTAATAAAAGGGGACTTTGCGTTGACTCAGTTTGGACCCTCTGTGTCCTCAGTGTATGACGTTTCTGGGGCAGCCAGCGACAGGAACTGCGTGGTCCTAAGCGACATCCATATAGACATCATGGACTACATCCAGCCCGCCTCCTGCACCGACGCCGAATTCCGGCAAATGTGGGCCGAGTTTGAGTGGGAGAACAAGGTAGAGGTCGGCAGTACCCAGGCGGGGGGGAGGGGCTGGAGTCTGAGGTACCTGGTGGGGGGGCACAGGGTCAGCAGTACCCTGGGCAAAGGGGAGGGGCACAGACATCATGCACCCTCCCGTCAGTGCTGATGTGGCGTTTCCAGGTGACTGTGAACACAAACATCACGGACCTGAATGACTACCTGCAGCACATTCTCAGCTCTACAAACATGAAGTGTTTGACCCCAGAGAAGGTGAGTGCAGTTAGGGGTGCAGCCTCACCAGTGTGCATTCCTACACCATTCAGGGGTTATTTTTACGTTATTATTCATGACCACTTATAAATGAACATGTTTTTTTTACACGCATGTTGCTTTATCCTTTGCTTTGTTAGTTTTTCTAAAATAAGGTTTGTCCCTGTGAATTATTGTGGCATGGTGCACTTTCCATGTGCTCCTGCTCAGGCTCTCTCAGGCTTCTGTGGCTTCATGGCCGCCAACCTGTACGCACGCTCCATCTTTGGCGAGGACGCACTGGCCAACGTCAGCATTGAGAAGCCCATCCACCTGGGCCCTGACGCACCGGTCAATGGCCACATCCGCATCCGGGCCAAGAGCCAGGTGAGCCCCCAGTCAGCCCTGACCAACCACATACTGGCCTTATTGCGTCACTGGCAACCCACACCTTTGAATGGAGTTATTGTGTGATGAAGGTTGCTTGATCATATCCCAGGCAAAGCTTTACAGTTATATTCTTGAACAAAGCAGTTTCACAGAAGTTCTCTAGTAAAATGTCCAGTGGTGTAAATTGGTAAAAAAAAAGAAAAAGAAAAATGGACGACCATACCAGCAACGTCTTTATTTCCATGTATAGACAGAATATCTCCTATTTCAAAAGATGATGTTGCTGCTGAGCTGTCCCTTTCTTCACCACCACTTCAGTGCTTATCGCTTACATGATTTACCAAAACAGTAGCATGTGGTGTGCTCTGCTGATTGAATTTAATAAGCATAAGGATACACTGAATTTATACAATTTATATTTTAGGTGAACCACTAATCTGCCGGTGTCTGGGTAAATGTCTATGGCTGTCATTTGAAGCCCTGGTGATATAATCGTGATAACATGCAGCCCTACTTAGCATGTATTAGACTATACTAACAGCCAATACTCACACATACTAATGGCAAGACCGGTGACACAGGAATCAAAAGTCAAACCCTTCTCTCTTTTTCCGTAGGGTATGGCATTGAGCCTGGGGGACAAGATCAACCTGTCTCAGAAGAAGGCTACTGCATGAGGCGGCTGGCAGTGAGGCCGCCACCCTCTCCGGGTCACTGGAGAGCCCGTGTTGCTTGTTCCTCGTCTCTGTGCTGCTTTCGCTTCCCCCTGAATGACACCCGGGCGGCGCTTTGTAGGCGATCGACTGACTTAACAAGTGCTGGTGGATTTACGCTTCATTTCAGCATGGAAATCTTCCTTATTGTCTTGTAGTCAGTGTTTCTTGTTCAACTGTAACTTACACTAAACTTTGCACCTCATAATAAAGTTTCATTCCATCAGTGATGTTGATTATTCTGGAATACGTGAACAGAATCCTTAATGAATATCACATTTGATTCCGTCATTTAAAAACACACCAACCCTACACCTGTATCATTGTGCTCCTGCCAACTTGCCTACTCTTGTACTTGGTAACAATAACTGACCCCACAGTGACTCAAACCAAGGTTAACATTGAAGGGAGTATTTTCTCTGGACACCCAGGGAGAACCAATCCATTCCCTCTTTGCATGAATCTGCTCCATGCAGCTAGGTGCCCCTTAGTGACAAATGTGGGTCTTATTTGTCTATTTTTCCGTCCCATGCTTCCACATGCAGTAGAGACAAGCAATAGCATATAACCTTAAAAAAACACTACAAATTAACTGTAGTTCCTCTTCAAGTAATTTCAGAACAGGACTTCACTGAGTCTTTCCAGTTGTTTTCTTGTTCTTTGACTCATTGCTGATGTCTCTTGTGAAAATTAGGTGTTTGTTCTACAGAAAGATCTGTGCAGCTCATCTGAAAACCTATTCTAAATCATTAGCCACTGGCTTTTATCTGGCCAGTGAACAAAAAAATATACTGGCAAAGCGCTACTTCTAGATGAAATTGTTAGGGACAAATCCTACTTAGAAAAAGAAGAAACGAGTGGTAATTTGCCAGCTAATTAAAGAGCTTGTTACACAGTCCAGGGTATTTGTTTAATTATCCATCTTCAGTTTGCCTTCTAAAGCTGCTGGATGCACCTCTTTCCTTTAATGTTTATTTAGGGATTGGGGACATTGCAAAATGCATCCGTGGCCTCGCAGAACACTTCACTGGTCTCCTCTCCTCTACATCCTATTATTTAAAAATGGTCTGTCATCAAAGAAATTGTGGTACAAGGGTGTAGATGGGGAACAACAGATGTTGCTTCCATTTATTATTCTGCACCTTGTCAAAATCTTTATGGTAAAATGGGTCATTGGAGAATGTGGATCTGCACTGCTCTCCCCAAGGTTTTACACGGTCTTCTAATAATGTGGATCTCCAGTCCAGCAATGCAGTGCAATACAGTGCAATGGTAAATGATGATAAATAGCTTTAAGACAGACTATGTAACACAGATTAACTTTGTTATTGGAAATAAATAATGCATACAAGTAACAGAAATAGACACTACAGTATGTTTTACTTGGATAGCCATTAGCTCCCCACCAACAGATGCATGAATCAAAATTAGATTCCCTGCACGTGCATGTTCTGATACAGTCTGCAGGCTTGCTGAACATTAAAGATGCAGATATCAAGCCTGTAAAACAGAAACGGGGCATTTTGAAACTGCTCTGCATTTTTCATTTGGCATTAACTGGAACTGTCATGGTCATCTAGGATCTGTGCCTTGTTTTCTAGGCTTGGAAGAAATTCCGTTCAGAGGAGATTGTTTAGAACACTAGGCAGTCTCTTTCCCTTATAGATTTGATCTTATCCCTGTAAATAAACACTTTTTCCTGTAAAAATGACTTTCTTAAGAAAATGAAAACCTTGTTATATTTCAGCTGACCTAGGTAATCTGTCGCACATTTTAGAAGTGCATGTGCAATACAGTTCAGCATGTGTGGGGGTGGGTAAACTATAAGCATCATACTTTGATCACTAAATTTTGAAGACTCTTACATAGTCTCAGAGTTACAATCTATATGGATTTGGCTGTATCTGAAAATTATTGGTCCCAGATGGGTTTCAGTAGAACAGTCCGAAAAAGAAACACATTCCATTATAAGACATTCCATTGTTGAGCTTGAAGGGCATATTAGTTTAAAAGAAAAAACACCTGATTATTAACACATTGATGCCAGGGAACAAAAACATGTTTATTCACTACAAACCTACCCTTTTCAAGACAACTTGTCTCTTGCACATCTTTGAAGATATGAGTGGCAGGCTATTAAAAATCAATAAAAAGCAATACTAAGACTATAAGGGATCTTTGTGTTATCAAGTTCTTTAGCTCTGGGCAGATTTAACCTTGAGTATTCCCAACCATATTTTTTTATATGTACAGCACGGGGTCAAAGAAAATACACCCAGCTTTTTCCCAGTGGCTCCAAAAGACTCTCAGGTCAGGGCTCTGTGCAGGCCGGTCAAGTTCCTCCACACCAAACTCACTCATCCATGTCCTTATGGACCTTGCTTTCTGCACTGGTGCACAGTCATGTTGGAACAGGAAGGGGCCATCCCCAAACTGTTCCCACAAAATTGGGAGCATGAAATTGTCCAAAATGGCTTTGAATGCTGCAGCATTAAGAGTTCCTTTCATTGTAACTAAGGGGCCAAGCCCAACCCCTGAAAAAAACCCCATACCATAATCCCCCCTCCACCAAATTTACACTTGGCACGATGCAGTCAGGCAAGTACCGGTCTCCTGGCAACCGCCAAACTCAGACTCAGCCATTGGATTGCCAGAGGGAAGCGTGATTCGTCACTCCAGAGAACACGTCTCCACTGCTCTAGCGTCCTGTGGCAGCATGCTTTACACCACTGCATCCGACACTTTGCATTGCACTTGATGATGTAAGGCTTGGATGCAGCTGCACAACCATGGAAAACCTTCCCATGAAGTTCTCTACACACTGTTCTTGAGCTAATTTGAAGGCCACACGAAGTTTGGAGGTCTGTAGCGATTGACTCTGCAGACAGTTGGTGACTTCTGCACACTGTGCACCTCAGCATGCGTTGTCCCCGCTCTGTGATTTTACGTGGCCTACCACATTCTGGCTGAGTTGCTGTTGTTCCCAGTTGCTTTGTTATAATACCACTAACAATTGACCGTGGAATATTTACTAGCAAGGAAATGGATTTTTAGCACAGGTGGCATCCTACCCACCACGCTTGAATTCACTGAGCTCCTGAGAGCAACCTATTCTTTAACAATTGTTTGTAGAAGCAGTCTGCATGCCTAGGTGCTTGATTTTATACACCAGTGGCTATAGAAGTGATTGGAACACTTGAATTCAATGATTTGGTGGGATGTCCCAATACATTTGGCAATATATTATAGATTGCATGCAATGAACAAAAGACATCTCCTATATGCAAACATATAAAATAAGCTCTGGTGATGTTCTGGAAATGTCCAGCATTACAAGAACTTTGGGTATTTATAGGTAGTTGATAGACTTGTAGTCAAGACCGCCTAAACCAAGACCAAGACACTACCAAGACCAGAGGGTATCGAGACCAAGACTAAGACCAAGACAGACTGAGTCAAGACCAAGACAAAGTCGAGATGAGACCAAGACTGAGACCGAAAAAAAGACTTAACTTTTGTGTGCTGTTGAGGACTGACATGACGGGTACTGACAGGTCCCAAAGTCATATGACAAAACAGCTAACACCTCCAACAACTGTCTAAAGGATGGGAAATATGTAACTGATTTCAATTATATTTAATCTGTAGATGAAATTGTAAGATGAAATTGAAGATACACATTTATAAACTTGAAATTAGATCATGTCCCATTGTAGTAGTACTGGGCAAATGACACTGTATGATATCAACTTCCCTGAAATTGATTAGGCCTGTTAAGTAAACACAACGTGATATTCAGATGTTATTTAAAAGTTAATGGTCACATTTATTTAGTCAAACAACACCATTTTAAGTAAAATACTTTAATCAAACAATATAAAGACATGCACACACACATCACATGAATCAAATGCAAACTACAAATACTATATACCAATACAAACTGTGCATTAATAAGAATAAGGACAAGTGCATAAAAGATTCTGACATCTTGATGTCTGCAGTGGCATGTGATTACACATTTAACTAACCTTTAACAAGCGCTACACTTATTTTGTGTGTGTAATGCGTATTTTTATTGGATGAGCGCCTATGTCTGAATCAGGGTTGGGGCCATTCCGGAATGTATTTATCAGTTCCGATCCAAATCAGGAAATAGAACTGGAGTTGGAATTTAAATCTCCCTGAAATTTGAATTAATTTCCAATTCTGTTCCCCATAGTTTTTTTTCTGATCCCAACTCCAGCTCCATTTCCTGATTTGGATTGGAATTGATAAATGCATTCCGGAATGGCCCCAACCCTGGTCTGAATCACAACAAAATGCATGTATGTCATTGGTTGATTGCATTTGATTGGCGTGAAAGGCAAAATAATAATATTGTTGCATTATCAAACGTTACGTTGTGTGTCATGGATACTTTTCGCTCCAAATCTCCTGACCACTATTTCGATCTGAGACAGCATGACCAATACAGCGAGACCAAGACAAGAGCAAGGTATCCGAGACCAAGACAAGACCAAGACCATAGACCGTTGAGACTGTGACAAGAACAAGACAGCATAAAAGTGGTCTCGAGACCAAGACCGGTCTCGAGACATCCAACTCTAGTAGTTGACGCACATTTTGATATTAGACTTAGGGTTTGGTTGTTTTCAGTATTTCCTACTTTAGACAATATTTTATATTGTTAGCCAGCACAGCTGCCAAGAATGTATATATTAGTTAATTGGAAATGTGAAAAACCTCGTTCAAGAAGACATTGGTTGAACAACCTTGTTTCCTATAGTACTCCTGAGAAAATTCCATAGGCAATGCTAAGTGTTTCAAAAATTTTAATGGCTTTCATAGACACATTGCCTTTGAGTGCAATAATTTTTAATTTCAATTTAAAATAAATTTCTTTGGGATTTTTTTCTAGTTATGTAAAGAGAAACCATATACATCTCATTTATTAATATCTGTGCATTCCAGAAAAAAATAATTTATATATTACATTTTATCTGTAATGCTTAAAATCTCCTTTTTTTATTTGTTAGAACCTTTGTTACAATTGTTCTCATACTTGATGTTTGTGGTTGGTTATTAATTTCCTCACTTTAGAGACTCTGTCAAGACTTGCTTCTCATGTTGTATTATGGTAGGGACACCTGGACTAAACCTACATAGAAATTAAAGCTAAGATAAGGAATCCTAGGCAACAGAAGATAACAAGATAATGAGTGATGTTTTAAGTGTAAATGGATGGCATTGTAGCTCAGTTTGTAGCAGTGTTGCCTCACACTTGCTGGGTTGGAGGTTCAAATGCTCTCCTGGTGTCATGTGACTTTCCTCCCATGGTCCAAAGAAATGCATTTAGGCTAATTGGCGTCTTAAAATTGCCTATATTGGATGATTGTGTGTGCGGGTGGGCATCCTCCCCAGGATGTTCCCTGACCTTGTACTGCTTGGGGTGGGTCCCAGGCAACTCTGACCAGGGTGAGTGGTTAGAAGTTGGAAGAATGAAAAGTAAATCAATTTTTATGTATCTAAGGCGTGTTCTGTTTGATTACCTGCTATAGTGTCTTTGAATCTACTTGTCAACCACTGGCCTAAAAAAAACTATGACTATATGTCAACCCAGGAACTGGTGCCCTTACTAGCTCGGGCTACTAGCTCACTTTCATCATAACCAAGGCAATGTGCATGGTGTGGAAGATGGCCAGCTGTTTAATTACACAACACTGGTGCTCTGTATGGGGTCCCAAAACACCTCCTCTTCCCTCAGCATCCTGGTTGACTCACTCCAGCTGTTAGTGGTGTAAAACAGGGCTCTAGGTTTTAACACCAGCCAGATGTGCTTGTGACAACAGCATCCTATCACTACTGGCACAAGCAATGTTCTAAAAAGGACCTGCACCATTCATCTCATGAATCTGTGTTGGCCAATTTAAATTTATTTACATGTAACAGATGCATATGTCCTTAGAGCAGTAGAAGTGTCTTACATAATACATAAGAGTGTACGGCAATCCATTATTACATCATTGATATATTTACTGTCCTGGCCGCAAGATTTGAATCCACAACCTCCAGGATATATAAGCACAGATTTCTAACAATCTTAGTACCTTCTTGTGACGGCAGAATGGGGTGGCAATATGCCTCATGTCGAAAAAATGTCTATGAGTTCCAGGGTGTTAACAGCTGTTACTGACCTAATTAGGATTCAGTTTATTTTACCTTTAAAAACAGTATATAGAAATCGAATCACTAAAAGTGTGGGTGTAGTCACAACAGCAAAAAAATTAAACGTGCAATTGTATAGCCATAAAAAAGCTTCGGGATTATAGGTTAACTCAACAGCCGGAATACTGCAGATTCCATTTCCTGCAATTCTAGTCAGTAAACAAAACCATATATTTAAATTACAACACGGTTTCCAAAAAAAGCTGGGATGCTGCGTAAAATGTAAATAAAAACAGAATGCAATTATTTGCAAATCATATAAACCCATATTTAATTGAACATAGAACAAAGATAACATATCAAATGTTGAAACAGAGAAATTTTATTGTTTTATGACAAGTTTATGGTCAATGTGAATTTGATGCCAGCAACACGTTTCAAAAAAGTTGGTACAGGGGCATGTTTACCACTAAGCTGCATCGACTCTTCTTTTAACACCACTCTGTAAATGTTTGGGAACGGAGGAGACCAGTTGCTGGAGTTTTGAAAGTGAAATGTTGTCCCATTTCTTCCTGATATAGGATTTCAACTGCTCAACAGTTCCAGATCTCCTTTGTCATATTTTTCATTTCATGATGCACTAAATGTTTTCAGTGGGTCACAGGTCTGGGCTGCAGGGAGCACCCGGACTCTTCTCTTCTACTGTCTGTTGTAATACCCAGAGCATGCAGTTGTGGCATTGTCCTGTTGAAATATACAAGGCCTTCTCTGAAAAAGATGTTGTCTGGTTGGCAGCATATATTGTTCCAAAACCTGTAAATATCATTCAGCATTAATGGTGCCCTCCCAGATCTACAAGCTACCCAAGCCATGGGCACTAATGCACCCCCATACCCTCACAGATGCTGGCTGGATGGTCCCTCTCCTCTTTAGCCCAGATGACGCTGCGTCCAAGATTTCCAAAAAGAATCTGAAATTTTGATTCCTCAGACCACAGGACAGTTCTCCATTTTGCCTCAGTCTATCTTAAATAACCTCGGGCCCAGAGCAGTTGGCAGTGTTTCTGGATCATGTTTAGATTTGGTTTCTTCTTTGCATGGTAGAATTTCATCCTGCATTTGTTGATGCAGTGACAGTCTCTATTCACACACAATGGTTTTCGGAAATGTTCCTGAGCCCATACAGTGATTTCCACTGTAAAATTGTTTCTGTTTTTAATGCAGTGCCACCTGAGGACCCAAAGATAATGGCTATCCAATATTGGTTTTCAGCCTTGTCCCTTATGCATACAAATTTCTCTGGATTCTCTGATCTTTTAATTATATTATGCACCGTACATGTTGAAATTCCCTAATTCTTCGCAATATTACATTGAGGAACATTTTTCTTAAATTGTTGCACTATTTGCCCATGCAATCTTCACTGGGAGGCTCTTTTTATACCAATCATCTTACTGAATTGTTGCCAGCTAACGTAAGAAAGTTGTGAGATAATCAACCAAGTGTTTTATTTTAGCATTACGTAACATTTTCAGGATTTTGTTGCCCCTGTCCCAACTTTTTTGAAACGTGTTGCTGGCATCATATTTAAACAGGGCATATATTTGTCATAAAACAATAAAGTTTCAACATCTGATATATTGTCTTTGTTCTATTTTCAATTAAATATGGGTTTATAACATTTGCACATCATTTACACATTGCCCCAACTTTTTTTTTGGGGTGGTGGGGGGGGTTCTAAAAGCATTTTTTTGGTAGCGGTAGTAACAGTAGTAGTATTAGTGGCATTTACAAGCACACGTGTACATCACAAGTTATCATTCAGTTCAATGTGCATGAACATATCAAGAAGGGAATGTAGTCTGCTACTTCTGTGCTTCTTTGTTTTAGGATGTGCATAGCGATTGTACTTGAAACACTGAACAAGAACAACCATGCGGGTAAGTTTCATGTGGAAATGGGAGGCTGTGGGGGAGTACGTACTGCTACTTCAGCGCAGCCCCCTCACACGCTTGTAATTTCAGTCACCCTCCCCCACTTCTCCAACAAAACCCATTAACGCAATCATTAGTCAAACACATATCTGTCAATCAGCTGCACGCTCTCTGTATATAAACTATATATAAGATATTTGAATGCGAAGCACCTGACCAAAAATATATATGTAGACCGTTTTGCATATCTCCATCACAGAGATAAATATACCCCGGATCCTGAAGCCCCTCTCACGCGTGCGGAAATTACCTTTTTCAAAACACGAAAAAAATGTATTGAGGCTAAATACATAAAATTGTTTGTGATGTTTTAAGGTGTTCTTAGAACTCTAATTACCAGAATGCATTCAAACAATCACGTTTTCATAACTTACATATTCTTGACCTCATCCACACGGCAGTAAAATGTACATACGTTTTACAGTTTCTAAGTAGATAACCGAGGTCACTCAAAGTTTTTTGTACTTCATAATCTGCTGATCTTTAACACAAATAATTCGGTTGCAGTGCTTGTAATTACACCACATTGTGCTTTCTATGTAGGCTAAATGATCATTACAACTTCTGTATAGTATCTGCCTTTCTTTTCTCTTTTTCTCCCCAATGTGGCTTGGCCTGATTTATTTGCTTATATTAATGCTGATAAATAAATAAACAACTTCTGCGTGTGTAGTAGACAAATCGGTGCTCATCGCATTTCTATAGAAACATTCAAACACAACCAAAAATGCTACACAAATCTTGCTGTATCCGTGAATCATCACACTAATGCATTTCCCGAACAGTTCTTTCCGATCTCCCAGAACTTAAGAACAGAAACGCTAAAAAAAGAGATACATTTACATGCCTGTCATGTATATTGAAGCAGCAGAAGGGCCTCTAGCGACGGCCATTTGTAGTAACTGAACCCCCCCCCCATCCAGTATCTATTTCACATCTTATTGCTGCGGTACGGTTGGTTTCGTTATCACAGGAGGGCGTATGGACTGTGGCGGACCTTATTAGTGGTCGCAGTTGGAAGAGAGCAAACATTAGCACACTGTATTATGTTTTAAAGGATTTATTATTATTAGTCCTTTTTAAAGCACGTCGGTGCTTCCTCGGCTGCGCTCCTTCTACGGACAGGCTGTCAGTGAGCGGAGCGTGTCTGCTGACCGGTGCGGAGAGGCAGCGGCAATAGTGCCGTACGGTGCCCCGATGGCAGGCTGGAAGGACGGATCGGTGCAGGAGAAGTACCGCCTGGTCGTGGTGGGAGGTGGCGGGGTCGGCAAATCGGCTCTTACTATCCAATTCATCCAGGTCGGTAAACACGCGTTGCCTGTTTTTACCAGCCATTGCGCTCCGTGTGTGTGGGAATCTGGGCAGGAGCGGCTTGGGGTAAAAAGTGTTTCGGTCTGGCATCAACGCTGGCCGAGGCCTGCTGTTGTAATTGTATAACACTGGATGGAAACAAATAAGTAAAGTTTTGTGTTTTGTTGTTGCTGCTGCTGCTGTTGTTGTTCAAGAGACGGTGCTCTGTTGTTTCAACGCTGATAGACAATGTCGTGAAGGGATAGTAGAAAAGGAAGGTGTGGACATCTGTATTTGAACACTTTAAATCTCACAAAATTTAAACTTGTCTCTCAGAATAAAACTAATAATTGATGTATCGTATCTCTTTGTATGGACGTCATTCTCTGTTTCCATAATTAAAACCATCTCATCCCGTACATTTGTTTTTGGCAAAAATCAAGGCACGGACTGAACGCTCAAGGAACTTTATTGTACGAAAATGTACATAATTTAATTTATATTTTATACTATTTAAAAAAAAATATGTATTGGAAAGTTAAGTAAATTTACACACTAGTTGATGAAATACGGTGTCATCTATCCGCGTTATGTTGATGGGTGTTTTAACAGGAAATATATTTACCCGAGGTCCTACTAAAAGTTTAAAAATAGTTTTTTAAAATTAGAAGTATCCCCAGTGAGCTCGTGCATATCCGGATCCGTGGGCCAGACGCCGTAACACATCAGTGTAACGGGACTGCTATGTAATTAAATGACGGATTTAACCTCGCAGTTAGGTACTAATGTGAATGCAACCTTCAAAGCCACTGCGAGAAGGCGAGGGCTTCCCCACCTTGGGGCCATTAAAATGCTTTCCTGTGCGTGGTAACGGAAGAAAGACAACAGGTTCGCCTTTAGGCTCATAGGTGGTCTTTGTTGGGTGGAACATAATGACAAATTGTAAGGACCTTTTTGGCAAGGTGTAGCGTAGGCTACATATAGTAGTAACATGAAGTAGAAGGAAAAGTGACGGTGAAATCGACACACACACACACACACATATATATATATACACATACATACACACACACACACACATATATATATATACATACATACATACATATATATATATATGTGTGTGTGTTTGTGTGTGTGTTCCTAAAATATGTAAATCTATAGAAGTGGTTTGCTTTTACAAAAGTAAAAGTTTTTAGGAATTTAATTATTGCACACGTGATGCTGTATTCAGTGGAATTCTTGTACGTAAATGTCACCCTTCCATATAAAAACCAAACTATCAACCTTGCTGAGATTTTCTCATTATTGGCCATAAGTGTATATTCCTGGCATAATCATAGCAATGCTTATAGGCAGTTCAGAAACAACTGTTGTGTAGGGAGCTAGTTGTCACTCTGCTCATCGCAGATCAAAATCTTTCTGAGTGTCAGCCACTTGCCTAAGCATTCTTCGATGGACTAAGGGAAGCCGTTTCCGTCATCTCCATGCTTTCCATCTTTGTTTCTGTTCCTGTTATTTTTAAATAACGTTTTTACGGCGCTTCTGTTTTATTCAAGGCAAATCACGACTGAAATGTACGAAGGCCAAATGTACGCAATTTTTCGGTTATTTAGAACTGCTCTATCAGCTTCAGACATGTTTTTTTTTCCTAATTGAAAATGTGTGTAACGTTTCTTTTGGGTTGCACGTCCCCTTGCCGGACTGTTCGATTCTCGCTACGTAACTCCCGGCTGCACCTTTTGCGTGGGCTTTTAAAAGTATGACCTGCATGAAATCTGACCAGAGCTTACATCATTAGCACAAGAAGGGCTGAAACTGCTGCACGCTGATGAAAGCCCACCTTTATGCTGCTCCTATCGAGTTTTGTGCTGCAATGGGTTTAGCAAAAGCCTATTAAACGTGTAGAATCTGGGTTGCAACGTATAGTTTGTGTGAACAGCTTACCAGCATAACCCACTATTCATTGACTTTGTGATTAATTCTCCCAGCCATTGCAGTTCCTTATTTGTCTGCATTTACCCCCTTAGAACATAAACAGTTGTTTTGAGATTAGTACAGCAAATTCCCAGTTCAATAATTTAGTACGCTGATCCCTCTGTTTCCTTACTAGATAACTGACTGGAAGATGGATTGATATTAGTCTGCAGTTAATAACTGAAAAAGTATTGCAGTTGTGTTGGTCAGAATAATTAAATGCCATGATAGAAGATAATTTAAGTCATCTGTTATTTTGACGGAGTTTCTAACTTGAAATTAAACTTTATATTGTTCCCAAAAACCCATCCGACTTGGGTACTGTGCTGGGGAAAACACTAAATAAAAATAAATTGGTTGCTTTACCATAGGAATTGTATTACATCATAACAGTTTCAAAATCTGAAATTTGTCTGAAATATGACTGTGGTCACATTAAAATCTCTATGCCCAGAAGACCTGTAAAGCTCCTTTTGGCCTCTTCGATCTGGTACTTTTTAGAGTATAATCATTCAGATCCTCCTAGGAAATGAGTTGACGGTGTGAGGTAAATCTGTCCAGTATTGCAACATTGATTGCAAAGAGGCACAGAATATCCCTTGTTCATTTTTCTTTTCTCCCCCTCATTGAACTCTTTCCCCTGTCCAGCCTAAATAGTGTGAATATAAACCAGACCAGCTGTGAGAGAGCTGAGCGACTGCTGCTGCCTCTGCCTGCCTGCCCGCCTAGACGCAGATGCAGGCGGTTGGGACCTATGCTATGCTAGCACCTGGGCCGTGGAGAGCGCTCACTGCCTCCGCCTGCTTGGCAGCTGGCGAGTGTGGCTCTATGAATCCGCAAGGTGCCGAGTGAGACGGCAGCCTTGCTCTGCAGCTCAGATCAGTGAACCTCGCCTGGGGTGAATAGTCCAGTGATCATATGCACAGGCTAAAAATGAATAGCGGGGCACCTTTGGCGTAAGCAGCCGACGCAGCACCTACGCCCATCCACCTGAAGATCTACTGGCTCAGTTTTTCTATATACTGTTCTGTTTATGGTCCACACCCCAAATCTCTTGTTGCGTAAATTTCTTTTGGTGTTAACTGGTTGGGGGTGGGGGTGG
>JAODJW010000007.1:23742340-23753805 GCA_026777045.1 Hyperopisus bebe | reverse complement strand
GGGGGGGGGGGGGGGGGGGGGGGGGGGGAAGGGGGCCCGGGGATTCATCGGGGGTGGGTGGGCGTGGCCAGCAGAGCATTCTTAAGACCGGTGCCTTCAAATGTATTCGACCTTTGATATAGCTGGAATTGAAACCAGGGGAATTAAAACCAGGGCAACTATTAGACTTGGTGATAGAAATATGAGTGTGTCATTGGCACTAAGACATCACCTCTGTGATAATGGTGATGATGGTTGTGATGGTGACCTCATCCAGCGTGTTGGCTCCTCCTCCCCCTGCAGACGGGACTGTGATGTCATCGGGAGAGCTGATGTGCTGTGCAGCAGGGCTGGTGGGAGTGGTGGGCCCTCACCACACTTTTCGGGGGTGTTCCTTGCGGGGCCTGGGCTTTTCACCAGCTGGCAGATGAGTGTAGAGGGCTGGCCTATGATGTCATAGCTCGGGGTTTTAGCGTTAACAGCTTGGAACGGAGGCAGGGGGGGCCGTGTCGGCGTGGGGGGTGTTCTGGAGGAGAGGCATGGATACGCCGGCCGATCCTACACCTTAATGACTAGGGTCACTCTAGGTGTAAGGGTCCCTGTGGCCATGCTCTCATTTCCTCTCTTGTGTTGATTCACCACACTGCAGACCTGATTTTTTTTTAGCCTAAGTCACAAGTCTAAAAAAAAAATAACAATAGTTCTGTTTAAATATAAATAATATGAGCAATGCCATAGTGAAAGATGAGAGGCAGAGATGCCCCCCCATCCAGTGGTTACAGTGTGGGGGTGGGGGGGGGAGGTGACAATGAGAGAACATGTGCATGGATTAGGGGGTGTAAATGGACGCATGATGCCTGACTGACACAGGCCCGCGAGGGCGGGGCGTGACCTCATCCCACAGTGAGGTATCACTAGCCGGAGCAGAAGGTCCCCACAAGGTAGAGAGCTGTATATGCAGGTAGCTACAGAAAAACGGAAGTGATTCAGCGCAGCCATCAGTCAGGACAGGAAATAAAACCACACACTTCCAGCTCAGCATCGGAACCTTTTTTGGTTTTGAAATTTATGCCTTGAACTGAGAGAGGAAAAAATGAAAATAAGTCAGAGATTTTGTTCCTCAAGCTTTCAGCGAAAATTAATGAGACATCAGATCCCTTAACCACACAGTTTTACTGTACAACTAAACTGGTGTTTTGTTTGTTTGGGACCAAATCAACTTAGTGGTTTCTTTCTTGTCTGAACTAATTGATGTTTACGTGTTTACTTTGTGCTAAAGGGATGCAGTGTGAATGTGTGTTAGTGCTGGTGCTGTCGGGCCATGTCTTCTTAACATTTACAAGAAATCAGTGTTTAGACTGTAAACACTGGTGCAGGCCACCTTTAGTGTTTAACACAGGGCCAGGTTGCCGGCTTCCGCTTGCCGCATGAACCTGTATTTACATGAATCCCAGTTTTCAAAGCAAATCCGCATCTCCACGTGCCTGTGTGCCTCCTTGAGGATCAGCCGCTATGATTAAATGGATCCCTGTGACCGCTGTCGGTGAACCATAAACATTTTATTTATCGTCACGTGTACCATATAAACAGCTCAGGTACACTCATGTTTGTGTTGCCGTTTTCTTCTTTTCAGTCTTACTTCGTGACCGACTATGATCCCACGATTGAGGACTCTTACACAAAGCAGTGTGTGATTGACGAGCGGGCTGCGCGTCTGGACAGTGAGTGTGATGCCGTCGCTGCCCGTGTGGAAAAAACAGCCGTCTTTTTATCTTTGAGGGCCATAAACAACGGATATAGAGCTAGAATCTGTGGGGCCCAGTAAAGGTTCACCACGAAACACCCGAATCCGTCTTTACTTACTATGACCTTATTGACTCAAGATACATGGTTACATTCCAGGCTTATTTTAAATCGAGTATTTGGCCCTTTAACATGGGAGTGAATGACTGCACACATTCCAGTTTCTAAGAACATTAACACTGATGATGGCGCTGATGTAGCCATGACTCAGCAGCTTAGTACTCTATACCAGTAATCAGAAGGTCACTGGTTCAAATCCTCCAGTGTGATGCCACTTTTAGACCCTTGAGCAAAGCCCTTAACCCTGATTGCTCCTGAGACTGGCTGACCCTGCACTTAGTTATATGTGGCTTTGGATAAATGCATTTGATAAATTATAAATAATAGCAGTGTAATTTAGCTTAGCTATGTTGCTACATAGTTCCCATCAACTTAGTGGTTTCTTTCTTGTCTACCCCCTGGGGGCAGGGTAAAGGTGTGTAAAGGCTGTGCTCTCTCTCTGCTGTACAGTCTTGGACACAGCAGGACAGGAGGAGTTTGGTGCCATGCGAGAGCAATACATGAGAACGGGGGAAGGCTTCCTGCTGGTCTTCTCTGTCACTGACAGAGGAAGGTGAGCCCATGTCCCTGCCCCCCTTCCCTCACTCGTACAGCTTAGGGGGGTAGGGGGAAGGTTAGGCTTAGGGTCTTCCTCTCCCTCACTTTCCTCACTCTCATCCCTTGCTTTCTCTCTTTATCCATCCCTTTCATGTGTGTGTGTGTGTGTGTGTGTGTGTGTGTGTGTGTGCGTGCATGCGCAGCCTTTCCTTCTTGCCTTTTTATTTTCCTCAGAAACAGGAACTTCCTAACTTGCACCAGATATACTGTGTGCTCACTAAGCTGTCAGCTCTCTGTTTGCTGCACTGCATTCCTGTGTCGATGGGAACATTTTGTTTATCCCAGTTCGAGTTGAGCGTCCCACTCACTCGGCTCTCCGCGGCCCTGTTCTTTTAGCTCCCTGCAACTCGCAAATCACCCAAGGCCGCATGTCGTCCCACAACAGAACAGTCAGCTCCGGCCTGTCACTAGTGCGGCATTGTGGCTGGGTTTCCTGTAGTGCCCTAGTGGCATGGGAGGGGTAAATCATGTACAGGTCATCCCCATTCACCTTGTTCTCCGTTGGACCCCTTTCACAACGAAGCCCCATCCAGATTGTCATGTGCAAAGGAAATGCTTTCATTCATCTGGCCTCCATGCTGCATTCCACGGAGCTTTCCCCAAAAGGGGAAGCCTCCACATTCGGACCAAACCTGTGACGCTCGGGGTTTCCCGTGACGTCCTCCGAGCGTTCACTACCACGCCATGGTTTCCAGGAGCCGTGTTCTCACACCTCTCATCTCTTTGTTTGCCAGTTTTGAGGAAATCTACAAGTTTCAGAGGCAGATCCTCAGAGTAAAAGACCGTGACGAGTTTCCCATGATCCTCGTGGGCAACAAGGCCGATCTGGAGCTGCAGAGACAGGTAAGTCCTTAAGAGCCCCCCCCCCCCTTTTTAAATATGTCCTGTTCTCTTGTGTGAGCCCTCCCACGGAAAAGTCACCGAGGTCTTTCACTTCCTTAATAATGTTAATGTCGTGGTGGAAAGTGGGAATCCTTATCCTTATTTATCGGTTATTTTTTAAGCAGAGATGCTTAATGGGTTTTTTTTCCAGAACATAATTTAACCTCCACGCGATTGTGATTAACTCTATTGCGGAAGGCCGACTAGCCCATGTCGACTGCATGGCCGCTGCCATTAGTATTGCCAGTATTGCCTGGCAATACTTCTTTTACACTGGTGATGGTACCTATGGTTGACAGTTCACAGAGATGTAGGCCAATGTATCATATCAAGATAACTCGAGCCTGCTTCCCAGAGGAAGCCTGCTTCTTCAGTGGAAGCATTTCTTATGACAGAATATATTTTCTGTGTTTTTATATTCAGGATCAGCTCAGACCTCAGATCGGCTCAGAGCTTTTGTTTGGCAAACCCAGCTAACAGACGCTCTCCTGCCCTTTGTCTTTGCTCACTGTTTCATTGTTACGGTTCCACTTGACCTGATGAGACTTTGTATTTTGCAGTTTCATAGTAGTAAACAAGTTCTCATAATATTTAGATTTTGAGTGTCTTCTGATGTTAGGTTCTAACTATGTTTCGCTCCACTGCTAACTTACACATATTACTCACTGGTCACTCACTGGTTGATCAATTTGGCAGTGCCTTTGCCAGTTCCTTGACAGCTGTATGCTTGTAATATACTGTCTGTCTCACTTTTATGTAGTTTAAGGTGAAAGTGTCTGCAGCATAAATGATTAAAAATATTAATTTTAGTCCAATGAACATTTAAACCCACTAAACTGCATTCCTCAACCATTCCAGCAGGGGGCACAGAAAACCACTCTTCAGTTTTTTTTTTAATGGTAAATGGCTTCTGCGCAGGGACTTTAGTTCCTGCAGCTTCAAGGTGTGCTTTCAGTTGCTGTTCATTTCTCCAGGTGACTCAGGAAGAAGGCCAGCAGTTGGCCAGGCAGCTGAAGGTAACATATATGGAGGCCTCAGCCAAGATCCGACTGAATGTAGACCAAGCCTTCCATGAGCTCGTTAGAGTAATAAGGTGGGTGGTTTTTAAGGATCTGTCCTGGTGTAAAGCTCCAATTCGGAGGCCATTTATCCTGGACTCAACCTGGTACTTAATATATTCGATTCTGTTGAGACCAGAGGGGTGTGATTAAGTTACATGAAAGCTCCCATAATTTTACTTAGTTGTGCTGCAACATTAAAACCTGGGAATGAGACGCTGTCCAATCAGCTAAGCGCTGCTCTGGGTTCCGCAGGAAGTTCCAGGAGCAGGAGTGTCCGCCTTCACCAGAACCAACCCGCAAGGAGAAGGACAAGAGTGGCTGCCACTGCGTGATTATCTGAGCTGGGGCACCTCCCCACTCCCATTTTTTTATTTTTTATTTTAACAGTGCCTGCCCTGCCCACTGACATCACTTCCTGTGTGGATGACCACTGCCGCCTTTGCTCACGTGCATGGCCCCGCGGTTGCCATAGCAGCGAAGGCCTTGACTGGAGAAGCTATCCTGGAATTACACTAATAGAACGACTAGGGCAGACTACAGAACACGAGGGAAGGTCGCTGTCCGCGCCCAATGCACACGAAACAGCCATCAGACAGGAGTACAGAACCTATCAACACTAAGCACTGCTTCTTAAAATGATAAACAATTCCTTTTTGTATTTTGAAAGACTTCTATTTGCCTCATTGTGGAATTTGTACATTTTGACAATAATGCTGTCAGCAAATGAAACAAGAAAATCCTGAAATGTAAATGAGCAAGAGAATATTTCCACCTTACGGTGTGAGTGTTCAGATTAAGCTTTGTGTGAGTGTTGTGCCATAACTGTTTTCGCATTAATTTGCTAATCAACTACTGTACAAAAGAATTGTGTTTTGCAAATGCATATTCAGTGAATTACTTTGCAGAAGTACAGTTTTGAAAGTTGAAGAGCTTGGTTTAACATAAATAAACACAAAGGTATACTATTAATTATGGTATAAGTACAAAATTTGCCAAAAAAAAATACTATGTTTGGATGTAAATGAAGGAATGTGTATTCAGTATCTGTGTCTCAGAATGTGGTCATTTTGAGATCCACATCCTGACTGTCTACTGTTTTTTTTTTTGATGAATCAGCGATACTATGAACCTGGACATTCTCCACCTCGTACCGCTTTATCCACGCCTTTCACCCCCCCC
Source organism: Hyperopisus bebe (assembly GCA_026777045.1). Lineage (NCBI taxonomy): Eukaryota > Metazoa > Chordata > Actinopteri > Osteoglossiformes > Mormyridae > Hyperopisus > Hyperopisus bebe. Next base: position 23,748,244 of record JAODJW010000007.1, on the reverse strand, counting down.
GTCCTCACAGCCTCGACCAAACCAATCATGTGTAGGGAGAGGGAGCTAGAGGCCACGCCCATTTGGGATAGGTTCTTAGCATTTTAACAGTACTGCCCCCTCAGTGAGGGGCACTTGTGAACTTTTTGGGTGCCTCATTTCAGTTCCCCAGGTGAAACTGGCTTTGTGACATCAGGTGAAGCTGGTAGAACTGGGACAGATCCTGTAAAGATCAGTACAGGTTCCTTAATATCAGTTTGGTCCAGGTATTCACCTTAGAGTCACCCAGATTCTGATGTAAGCAGTTATTTTCATTGTCTGCTTTGATACTGTAAAATGCCTTGTATAATACAAATTGTGTTTTTATATATGTTTCCCAGATTTTCAACAACAAATAAACAGCTTTTAAACCACTGCTCTGGATTGAAGATGAGGTTTTGTCTTCACAGTGATCTATATGTCTGCATCCCAGGGGTTTGCTTGTGAATAAGTAGTAATGTTTCCCTCATCTTCCTCACTTGACCAAGAAGCACGCACTAGTCACTGTAATGTTTCCCTCATCTTCCTCACTTGACCAAGAAGCACGCCTAGTCGCTGTAATGTTTCTCTCATCTTCCTCACTTGACCAAGAAGCACGCCTAGTCGCTGTAATGTTTCTCTCATCTTCCTCACTTGACCAAGAAGCACGCCTAGTCACTGTAATGTTTCTCTCATCTTCCTCACTTGACCAAGAAGCACGCCTAGTCACTGTAATGTTTCCCTCATCTTCCTCACTTGACCAAGAAGCACGCCTAGTCACTGTAATGTTTCCCTCATCTTCCTCACTTGACCAAGAAGCACGCCTAGTCACTGGTTACTTTGATGAGAGCTGATGGTGAAAGGCCATATACCTTTTATATGTTATTTTCTTATCAAACTGGTTAAGTATTTTTGTATACTTGTAAAAATAAAATGTCATGGCAAAGTTGTGTAACTGTTTAGTGAACTCTGCTGGTTTTAAAATTTGTTTGGTAGCTTTGAAACTTGGATGAAGAACATTCTGGTTGGCAAACACTTTGCCTTTCTCTCAAACTAAGTGGATTGGCTGGACTCCGCTGCCGTGCCCTGTCACACTTATACAGATCCGCCATCCCTAATTTGGTGTTGGAGAGTATCTTATGGTTTGGTGGTTGTGGTCCTGGTGCAACACAAGCACAAGCACTCTGCCCTTTTCTTCTGGTGTATGACTCTCTGTCCACCTGTTTCCTAGTGTATGTATCCATATTGTGTCATTTTTATTTTACTTTAGCTCCTCCTGTTGTGTAGCTTCCAGTGCTATAATAAAAAACTGGCCAATGTACCTGATGTTATGGTCCCTCTCTCTAAGCCTTCTTCTGCAGGTCCCTCGTGCTAAAAGTACACCTTTAGGTTTTCCTCGTACCTTTTTATATGTACATTTTTTGCTTGCACCAATTTTGTCTTGTTCTATAAATATCCTGCACATTTAAAATCTATGGTTCTAATTGCTGAGAGGATAATTATTGTAGCCCCATCACTGCTAAAATACATAATGACTGGAACCATCTGTGTACTATGGCTGATGTTTAAACATAGTGCTGGACCTTGATCACAGGCTTGACCTTTTATTGTCACTCTACCCCAGCTTTGTGAAACGGGAAGCTGACATTTTGGCTGAGCGAGTTTTGTGCCCATGGGGGAATTTTGCTTGCCCCGCTACATGATCCAAGCCTTCCGGTCACCCCTGTCATCAACACAGCCAAGTGGCCGTTTCCCACCTTTCATGCTCATGCAGACTCTGGCAACAGCCCCATCCCTGCAAATTCAACAATGCTGGGGTTTCCATGGCACCCAGAGAAGGTCTTTCACAGAGCGACGAATCATTAACATGTCTGATAGCATCAAAAATCTTATGTTTTATCCATTGAAACTTTTTTTTTTCTGGGTGAACTAGGAATTATTTACCAGCAGCCTTAAGAGAGTGAAAAGAATGTGCAGAAATAATTCATCAATAAGTCATCAATTTCTCCCTGTGAATGTCAGGCTGATTAAATCATTGCTTGGAAAGGGAACTATTGAAGAATATTTTAGAAATTATAATACATATGTTAAATTTGTGAAAATGTGAACATTTTATTACTTGTGATGAAACATGTCAAAGTATCTAGAGTTAAATAATATTCTTACTTCTTTTAAATAAAATGAAAATTATTATATGCAGGATCCATCCAACTGCAGTCACCATGTTCATCAAAGACTGCTTTGGTCTTATTTCATTTCTCTTGTTGAGGTGTGGAGATGCCTTGCTGGGTTTTAACAGCCCTCTTTTGTTTTTTCTCTTGCCCGGCTTTCTCTCCTGGTCACTGCACTGGCATCCACAATAGCCTGTTCAGGTACTTTGCCTCCAGTGTCATCTGACCAGCAGTGTGCAGTATGAGATGTGAGCTAGTGGAAGGAATGTATCAAGGTAATGCACATGCTAGTTTATTCAGGGCCTCCTGATGGGGATGAAGGAGAAGTGAGCACCTTGGATGATGTCCAGCTCAGCTGGCTTGGGATCTGTGCTCTGATCTAGAAGTTCATGGGCTCAAATCCTGCAGTAGGAGGAGTAATCATGCCAGACCTGGACCCTTGAGCAGAGCTCTTTCCCCAGCTGCTCCAGTGTTGCTGGCAGCCTTCCTTCCTTTGTATGTCATTTTAGGTAAAAGCATCTGCTAAATATGTGGTAAAATGTGTCAAATATTCCCACCGTACAATTCAGAGCAAAGCAAGTGTGGCTGTGGACCAGCAATGGGGTGAGAATAGTTGCCTTATTTGTCATTTCTGTTTTAAGAAAAGAATAATGATTAATGAACATTTACTTAGTGTGCCATAGCCTGAAACTTAATAGAAGGTCCCCAGCTTCCTCAGAAACTTTAATGTACAATGCGATGTACCCACCATTTGGGGAAAAAAATACGTATTTCACAGTATTCATTTTACACAGCTAAACCATTCTCCAAAATGAACCAAAATACTGAAATGCTATTTCATCAAAAAATATCCATGGTATCCAATAGGGGAAATAAATGAGCCTTTCAATTTCCTGCCAGTCAGTTTGAGGCTTGAAGTAAAAATCACAGTGCAGCCAATTTTTTTTTTTTAGCAAACCTCATTTAATTCCAGCAATTCCATGTTATGTCTCACATTGAATTGTGATTTTGAACTGAATTCTATACAAAAATAACATACATATAAATAAGTCTATAACATGTTATACACTTATTTATCTTAAGACATACATATTCCATAATGTGTATATGATTTCTCTTGTAGTGTATCATTTATTAATATTCCAGTCCTCTTCCACTGCTGCCATTAGCAGATCTTTCTTCTAGCTCCAAAGTGCTTTTTAGCATGATGTGAGACCAGAGCAATCATGTTTTTTTTTTTTTTAAATGCAGCATTCAGTTACTCCAGTAAAACCGGGAAGGTGGTCATCTCCAATCACAGGTCAGAGTGCTTGACAATGTGGTTTCTATAGCAGACTGTTAAATTGGATTCACATGGTCTTTTCATGCCATGTCATCACTCTCACGGCTTCTGTTTGCCGTCATAGAGAGCAGACCATCATCTGCAGTTTGCCACCAAAAGCTATCGGCTTTCTTGACTCCTGTGTGTGCCTCTAGTAGAGCTGTAACTTAAAAACATAAAACATCCTGCTGGCTAATGCTTCTCTTTTCCCCTTATAATCATAACTTCTTTGCCCATAATATGCCATGCTGTATTTTGTGTTAATATTTATCTCATTTTTGATATCTCTTTTTTGTCAAAGTAAGGAAGCTCAGAAGAATGCAGGGGAATGACCAACAAACTTAGGTACTCAGCTCCAGGAACCAATGAAACTCTTGGCTCAGCCTTAAGGCCGACCTCACTGTTGTAGTAAGCCTATAGAGTCTGTGTAAACTCTTATAGACTGATGGAGCTGCATGTACAAAGGGAACTGGTTTTTGTGTTATACACTCACATCAGTCTATGATTCAACTTCCTTTCTAAAGATACAATATCTTCGTAGGCTATTCTTTGAAATAAAATATCACAGCCCACATGCTTCAGCTTTGTACCACTGCCTTCTAACTCATATAAAAGAAAAGCTGGGTATAACAGTGGATATGTGCCTGTGATTTAATGTGACTGTCACTCCTGTGCCCGCTGCACATAGTACATTTCAAATGTCATAGCAGCTCCTGGATATAATCAGTGAGGATCTTTTGGGACGAAGGGCCCAAAGATGATTTTCCTCCTGGGTCAGCCACAGTATTTGAAGTGGTGACCTCAGGATCATTGATAGAGTCCGAAACCAGAAAGTCACACATCACCCCTTTTAGCATTTCATGGCTAGATTTTTAATTTTGTGCTCCATCCAGGCCTCCATTTTCAAAAAAAGCTCATCCAGTGGGTTGTGGTGCTCCTGTGGCATCCCTCCAACCCATCCATGGTTACCTCAGTACATCCAGACCTCAACTCATCCCAGCCAGCCATCTCAGCTGAGCCCCCTGTCAGTGTTCAGTACTGTCCCAGTTTGTTGGTCCTCTCTTCTGTCATGATCTCCCTTTTGTCAGCCCTGTTCTGAAGTCCAGTGTTCTGTCTGTCTGTTCCGTTTTCCCTCAGGATTCTATTCCTACCCTCATCATTCCTGTTCCCTGGAAGCACCAGGTCAGGTGTGGCAGCAGCCATGGACACAGCCAGCCTCCTCTGCTTCTTCCTATTAAAGATGGTAGGTGGATGCGGGAATCTGGTGGGGTGAGCGGCTTCACGCTGCAGAGAGGCAGGGGTTCCCCTCGGGTGGGCTCTAGAGGGGCAGCTGTGGCTTCCCCTGGGCATGGCTCTGACTGCACATGGTCAAGTGGGATGGGCTCCGGTTGCATGGGGTCAAGCGAAATGGGAGACGTGGGCAAGGCCAGCTTCTTACCCTTTCTCCTCCTTCAGTCAGAGCCGGGAGCTCTGGCAAGCTGCGGAAAGCCGGTGGGCTGGGGTACGGCGGGCTGCGCACAACCGGCGGGCTTAGCTGCGGCGGGCAGAACAGCTTCACGCCATGGGGAACTGGTGAGCTGAATGACTTCGCGACCACATGAAGGACTCTGAAGGAATCAGGCGAGGCAGGTTCCCGCTTTCAACCTGCTACATTCATATTTGCATACAGGAATGAAAACATTCTGGCAGGGGGTGCGCCAGGAGCAGGACTAAGAATCACTACCCCAAGGTTATAACAGTTTTGCATTTTTCATTTTTTCTTTCATTTTCAGTGATTGTTTTCAATCAGCGACGGTGGCACAGAAGGTAGTGCTATTATTCAGCAACTGGAGGACTACAGGTTCAAGCCCTGGGTCTTCCTGACCCCATTGAAGTGTCCTTAAGCAAGACACTAAACCTCAAATTGCTCCCGGTGAGCTGGTTGGCACCTTGCATGGCAGCCTCTGCCACCAGTGTGTGACTATGAGGCATGAATTTTAAAGCACTTTGAGTGCTTGTAGGAGTACAAAAGTGCTATATAAATGCAATCCATTTACCATTCAGTTTAGTTTTTATTCGTTTTAGTGTTTATTTTAGCATACTAGTATTTAGTAAAGGCACTTGTCAGAGGCGGGATTCAAATAGATCAGGATTGTGACAGGCAAATGACGTCACATGCGTGTCGTTACTATGGAGACCTGAATGGGACAAGGAGGGAGAAAAATGACTTTTGTGATATCCAGCAATACTTTTCCATTACTAATAATAACTGTACTGTATCCATTGAAAGCACAAAATATACAATTAATGGACTAATAAGTATAAACCTAAACGATACAGACATGTCCAGTTAAGTTTGTTATTTTGTGGTCTTTCCCTTTGTGCATAGCAGCTATGCTTCTAATTATGGGCTGTAGATGGACCTGTCTTTGCTGT
>JAODJW010000007.1:23709648-23729941 GCA_026777045.1 Hyperopisus bebe | reverse complement strand
AGTATACTATAACTTTCTACTCAGTTCATAGGTTACAATAGTGGCGTACAAGACTAGAAATTTGCCGTTCTGAAACCGCAGCAACGAAACGTGCGCCTAATACAGCGGTGACTAACACTGCTGGCTTCCAACTGGTGACCCAGAAGTAGCGTTGCGGTGCTGAATTTGGATAGTATTGACTCTGATGGCCAAATTTCTGCTCTACCCACCCAATTGGTCAGCTTTAACCTGCGCCATCTGAATCTGCTAATCACGTTTATTTCATTCGTCCCATCAGATATTCTTCTCTGGGGTATTTGTAGTCGGCAGTGAAAGTGGAGAAGGAATGTTACCTTATTCTTATTCAAGCTCCTTCTTGTTAAAAATGTCTTTTGTTAATGTTTAGTTAACTCTTAGATAGTTAGCAAGCTAGTACAGTGAAACCCCCGTGTCTGCTGATTTGGTCGGCCTCAGTGTAATATATAAATAAAACTTTATAATTGGTATTGTAGCACCGGCGGGGCGCATGTCCCAGCATGCCCCGCGTGCAGTTGTAAATAGCCCTTGTGTTGTTGCTGTTATTGTTAATTCCTTATTGTTGCGCGTATGTTTACCTGTGTCTTGTATGTACCAGGTCTGATCCTCATGTGTAATTAGCTTCCGCAAATCTCCCACCGTATATATGCGTCTTACAAAACTGAATCTGAATTTAATAGTTTGAATTTGAATTCCAGCAACTCGAAATAGCATTTATCCTACCTCGAAAAATTCAGTTCGCAAATTCAATTTCAATCTAGTGTGACACACATAACTCGAAACAGCATTTATCCTACCTCGAAAATTTATCCTGCCTCTGTTTATGGTTAGGTAATTATCTTTACCAAACATACAATATGTCCCGCGCCTATTTCTGTGATCACAAGCCGCTACTGCTAAAGCATTAAATCAGTCTGGGCCAGGACAATGTCACTTTTTCAATATAGTGGGATATCTGATGTGTATTGAAAAGTTGATATTTGCCTGTTTGGGAATGGAAAGACGTTTGCGTTTGTCTCATTTTCTGATAAAATACACACATACTATTACTGAAACTGCCCAGATATGTACTTTCCCGAAAGTGGTAACAAGTCAGTAGAATCGTGCTCAGTTAATACGAATCGAAAGCCAAATGCAGTTCTGAAGGTAAGCCTCGCTAAATGAACCCCCCTACAGGCGCAATCGCGTCATTGCATTCGGCTGCGCAGTATTTAGGGTTGACCGGAAAACCCGAATAAGGAGCTGTGAATAAGGAGCCAACTTCAGCCTCGTACAAACCCAACCCTACAAACACAGAATCCCCGACTCTCATTCTCAGAAGCAATGATGACATCTGAGAAAGAAGCATTGCTCATCACTCCATTTAAATAAAATTCAGAGGCAGAGACTCATAGCCAGATAACACAGTGGTACATAGCCGAAGTAGATGACTGCAAATGCTACATCTCTGCCATTGAAACAGTCATATTAACTTATTACTGTTAGATCAGTGTGGAAGAATATCAAGTCACAAACAATTTGTCAGGTATAATTTAGAATTTTAAAAGTCCAAAGTGTTTTTTTAGATCATGGGGCATTTCTGTAATACATTTAAAAGATATATTTTAGGATATATTGGTCAGAAACAAAAACACCGGCAGCGATCAGCAGCGGGTCAGCATGCATGGTATCCTTTTATTATTCCTGCACGCAGTGAATTATAGCAGTCATCTGTAAGAAGACATTTCAGACATACTATGGGCTTACTGATCAATGCATAAGTGTGTCCTGAGATGTGCGCTTTGGACTGCACTCATACCAACTTCACATTTTTGGCTTTCACGCCAATAGCAGAAGTAAAAAAAGGCAGCTTTGCTGTTTGACATGAGAAATTTCCCTTCATCTTCAAAATGGTACATCCCTTGCGGTGTAAAACCGGGCGGCATTGGTTTCAGCGCATCTTCACTGCGAAATGAAGTGAATGATGGAAATTCAGTTCGTACTGACTGAGTCGCCAATGCAACACCGCAGCGTTTTAAATGCGGTGCTGAATGTGCGTGTTCCCTTCATCTATTCGGCTTCATTAAGAAATTACTGCAAAGGCCATCATGGATGGAGTTGGTAGCAACAGGACAATGTCCTACAGCCGTTGGAGTTATGACAAGTAGGTTTTTTATTTGTTGTTTTCGATTTATTTTGGTGTCAGTAATGACTGTACGTAAAATACAGGCGTCACTGAACGAAGTCCTTTTCGGTTGCAAATGCGTCCTACTGTATTTAAATGCCACTAAATGTGTGTAAGGGATCTTCACTGTTATTGCCTCATAACAGCAGGTGTATTTGATTTCTCAGAACCACGCAAAACACGTCGATCAGCTCCTAAAATGCTTTTTTTGAATGGAAGCATAATTACGTGAGCTTCGAGTTAATGATGATGAACAACGTATTTATTAGACTGTCAAAGTGAGCTTTTTAAAGTTCGCTAGAATCAGTCATTTTACAACGTTTGTGTATATGCTATGTATGTAGTAGTGTCGTATATCACTTAATAAATAATGAATTGTATATTTACGTGACAATATGTAGTGTACTCTGTGTGTGTGTGTGTGTGTGTGTGTGTGGGCGGGTGGTTGGTTGTAGTGTTTGGCTCTCAGGTAGGCTACAGGATCTAGCTATGTATAATATCATCATGAATAAATTATTAATAAAGTATGTGCGGGCCATATATATATATATATATATATATATATAAAATCACAGCCAGTACTCTCTAGAGTGTATAGTTCTCATATCACTTAGCTGCATTCCCCATCCCTTTTCTTCGGTGTGATTAACAATTTGAGATCTGTAAACATTATACGCAACCTTCCTCCTCTTCTGTATACACAGTGTGTGAATGAATGTGTCACAGCTTTTTAAATAAGAAATATAAGAAATTACTCAGCAGCCAAAAGCTGCCCCCCCCCCCCCAAACACACACATTAAGAAGCCCTAGCCAATTACTTGTTTGTTTACTTCCTGAATTTCCCTTCTGACCTGAGACTTCTTCATAATTGGTATTCAGTGATTGCATCTATTGAGCCAGAGACTGCAATGAGGTCACATTTATCCCATTGTGTATTATGGTAAGATCTATGTAACAATAGACTGAGCTTCTGCTGATGTTCCTATAAATTTGTTTTCTTTTTCATTGGCTGGGTTCTGTTCTGTAGATTGTGAATAGATCGTGAAATATACATGTGTAATGTGCCTTCCCATCATGTCCACCTGACCCTTTTGTCTCCTCCCTGATGAGCCACGTCTGTTGCTTGTTGCCTCTTGTTAGTCTTTGTCTTTAAGTACCTGTTTGTCTTGTCATCCCCAGTCCAGTCATTGAAGTCAGTCCACTTATTGCCTGTGCCCTTCCCGACACTGGTCTTCCCGTTTTGACCCGTCACATTCCAGTTTATTTCCCTGTTCTTGTCTCAACCACAGTAAGACCCCATTTTTGTTCAGCAAATGCCCATCCTCAAGTCCGTTCATTTTATGTCATGACAGAATGACTGGACTCCTCCAACCAGGTATCCCCAGGAGCCTCTTTTGCTTTGCATCTCAGCCTGCATGGTTTCCCCTGCACCTGGCTTCCTCCCAGTGTCTGAGCCTCTCACTTGGTGATGGTTTGGGGGCAACCCACTCATCGACTCCGTGAGAGAGAGCAACCTAGAGGGGCCTGAGGAGGATGAGGACCTCAGTGAGTCTCCCGTCATGCGGGTCGCCCCACCCGTATGCACACTGTACTGGACTCGCCACTTCCCCGTGATGTGAGGCTGCACTGTTCACCGCTTCTCCGTGGCGTGAAACATAGTGTGAAGTCGCTCCACCTGGCCGCTCGCCGAAGCTCCGCCTGCTGTCTCAGGAGGAAGAAGCAGGGGAAGCAAGCTGTGCCTATGGCTGCCGCCTAGCCTGACCCAGTGTCTCCAGAGCTCTGCCCAGGGGAAGCTGCCACCATGCCTCCACGGCCCAGCCTAGAGGTGGCCTCAGCTCGTCCCAAGCCTCTTGAGTTCAGCCCACACATGGCCCATTCTGACCGTCATCGCCTCTGCTGCTCCTCCAGAAGCTGTCATCGGCTCTGCTGCACCCACAAAGGCCACGCTCCAGGTCCCCTAGCCCAGAGAGGACTACTTTGTCTGAGTCCCCGGCTCCCGGCCCAAGAGGGGTGACATCACCTGTGCCCGGTCTTGCAGCAGCCATGCCGCCTGAGCCTACCCTGACTGATGCCATTCCACATACATCCGTCCTATTTGGGACCATCCCTCTGACTAAGCTCCCACTCCGAGCAGTGTGGACTTCTATCTTTCTCGCTTGCCATCCCGCAGGGAACCCAAGTGGTAGCGTCAGGTGTCCCAGCTTCACCCTGCTCGCCTCCAGGTGCCCCAGCTGTGCCTTGCTCGCCTCCTGCCATTTCGTTGGCTGCACCCTGTTCATCTCCTGCCATCCTGTTGGCTTCCGCCTCATTTCCTGTCATCACTTTGGTGGCCTCCTCACAGCCTCCTGGTTCTTCACCGGTGGTCCCCTCATCCCCTGCAGGTCTCTGCCAGGCTGGGTTGGGCCGACCCGGAAGATGCCCCACCAGAGGACTTAGAGTGGAACCCTCTGGACCTTGCCCTGTGTCCCACTCCATGGGTCCTAAGTCCTGGTGCAGTCAGCGGTGTCGGCTGGGGCCCAGGAGAGGGGCTGGCAGAATTTCCATCTCCTGGAGGAGGAGATGGGGGCACAGTATCCATGCCAGCCAATTGGTCTTTCATACACTCAACATTCTCTACCTGGGCAACTCTTCTGCTGAGGCCAAGAGAATAGGACCTGCAGTACCTTCCTACTCCCTCGGCATACTCCTGTTCCGACCCTCCAGTCCCCTCGGGGCCCTCCAGCCCTGCTGGCCCTCTGAGGCCCTTAGGCCCTGCTGTTCCGATGGGCCCATCCTCGCCAATGATTGGGCCCAGGATGGTCCAGGTGCCAGGGTCGCCACCCAGCTCCCCAGGGTCCGGGAGGCTCCCCAGTCGTGCCCTGTATCCTCTGGTTACACCTTGGTTCCTGTCCCGTTACCCTATCCTGCCTCCATTTTGCCCTGGCCTGTGTCCCCTGTTGCTCCATCCAGTGTTTCGGTCTCTTCTAACCGCTTATGTAATACAGGTATGGTGGGGGGTGGTCTATCAAAGACAGTATATGGCACAATACAGGTGAACACAGAGATTATGATGTAGCATGCAACATTATTTTTAGGTCATTAAGAGTTTCTCATTGAGAGCTATAATTGCCATTTTTGTTCAGTAGTAGGGGTGATAAGATGGTCCTTAAGATAGCACTGTCACCTTAGGTCATGAGGGTTGGATACGCAGATCAGGATGTCCGTGATCTTGTACTAGATATGTGGTGGGAAAATGTAGTGATACATAGTTTTGCTTGCGTGTTCACAATTCTATTTTTTTTTTACATCTTTGATGTTTTTTGATATGTCAACATTGTCAAAGGTCGGTTGCGCACTGAAAATTGGTCATATATGTTGATTAGTGCATGGCCTCGTTTTGATCACTCTGGATTAATTACAGAAGTCAGTCAGACCCAGTTTTTAGGCTAAACTGTAGCCCAAAGAGTCTCCCAAAATTCTGCCAACTGTACACGAAAGCTCATAGTTTATCTTGGACTTCCTCATTGTCTCAGTTGACAGTTGCACGTGTCTCTAAGTAAATATCAACCGGCAGCCACATATTGACACAAGACCTTCTTGGGGCTGCAGTGAGGTTAAGTTGCCCTATTCAGCTGGAAGGCTGGCCTGTCATTATGGGTCTGCCACTATCTCTGCAGACTTTTGGGAATTCAAATACCAAACTGCTCCGTTCCATCAGTCAGTGACATCATTCTCAGAACTACAGTATTAGAATAACAGAAGTGCTGCATGTGACAGGCACTAAGGATTTCTGTTCAGCTAAGCTAATAAACCTTAGTGTAGATAAAACTGTTTGGTTTGGCTCTGGTTACTTCGTTTTGTTACAGTTTCACCAAAAATGAAGGTGAATGAACATAATAACTTCATTCAGTGTATTCCTTTTGTCACTCTTGGCAAATGTACTTTGGTCTATAACAGAAAGTGGTGCAGTCATACATAGTCAGATTGAAATTATTTATACAGTTTTATTCCACTTGAATGGTTTCATATTTCATATGTGTTTCATATCTAGGCAGTTTATTAAAAAGATATGGCTTTAGCAGATGGTATGTTACACACCACTTTGCCATTATATTGGTGTAATGAAATTAGATTCCAGGCATTTAATCTTATAGAGGGTTGGATGAGCAACATCCATCATGTTACTCCTTGTGTTATTTTGCCAAACTAAGGTGGGTGAAATTGAGGTGAAGGAATGAGGGCAGTGTAGTGAGCTTTTAGTGGCCATCACTTTGAGCTGCATCAGTGTGCCTTTCAGTTCAGTTCAGTACAGTGTCTTTTGGTGGCTCCCTATTCTTGTCTGCATGCTCAATGTTTTCCCTGTACTCTCTCTGCTCTGCTTTATCCTTTTCCATGTTTGCATGCCTTCTGGTTCATATCATATAAATCTGTATGTATGCTAGTGAGAGATGCTGAAACAGCAGTCTGTCACTGCCCAATCTATATCACCTGCCCGATTTGTACCTGACAAGTCCGCACATGCACAGAATTTTCGAGCATGCATACACCCCATTACATTTTCTGGCACAGTCCGATCCTTTGATACTGCCATTTCCTACATTGTCTACATATATAGCCAACTAAATTGGTCATTTTATTGTTCATTGAGAACTGACATTAATGATTCTACTGAAAAAAAAAATCTTTGCTTGTCATTTTAAGTGTTTGCTTTGGTTGTCTGGCAGTTGGGGAAACACTGTATTACCTAAATATACCATATCTGAAATTTTAGTTTATATTTCCACTGGCTGAAATAGCTACTATCCAGTGACATGGTATTTTGGTATATTTATAGCTTGGGTTCACACTCAATTGAAATATGAAGTCTGAGGTATTTTCTGTTTGTTGCAGCCATATTTGTATGTGGGATCAGTGAGATGAGAATAAATTTCTGTCGTGGTTTGCCCTGTTGGTGTAATCTACTAACTTTGCTGCCGCATAATAGTAGCAGCCATTAGGGACAGATAGGGTCCCACCTGATCAGGGTATCTAGCAAGATCCATAAAGTATGAGGCTAGAGGGCAGCATGTGGCTCAGTGGGTTAAGCTGCTGTGTCCGTGATCAGAATGTCGCTGGTTTGAGCTCAGCTTTAACAGAATAATCACATGTCCGTGGGCCCTTGAAGAAGGCCCTTAACCCCCAGCTCAGTGGGCACCACTGCAGGTGGCTGCCATTGGCTGCCAGGCTCGCACTTAACTAAATATGTGTGTGTGTCATGATGGGATAAGTGAAGTGTGACGTGTCATTATTATTATTATTATTATTATTATAAAGGCACACACACACACACAGACAACTGCAGGTGCTATGCAGAACTTTTATTATACAGACAAAGAACACAAAGAATCTAAATTTGTAATATCTGGCTGAAAATCCCATTCTGGCCTAGTGGAGATCATGTGTTTTTGTTAAAGATAATTATTTCTTGATGAAGGATCAGGGGCCTGTTTCACAAAGCGGGATTACTTGTTTAGCCAGATAACTTGCCAGATTTAAGGTAGTTTGGGCTAAATGTAAGTTGATGAAAATAAGGTCTATTTAGCCCAGACTACCTTGGTGGAGCAGCTGAATGTCTGAACAGATGTTCTGCACCCCATAACCCCACAGGCTCCCAAGTTAAGAGGACCCTTTTGGGCAAGTGCTGAACAGGCATCACTATGGGCTGCTCTTTGTGATACTGAACCAGAGTAGGAGCTGAATGACCAACAGGTAACTCTGCTTACATTGAGCTTGTTGTATAGAGTTTGGTGTGATTTTGGGTTGCAGGCAGTAATGTCTCAGTTTTTTAGTTAATTAATAGACAGTAATATCCATCCATCCATCCATTCATCTGCCTTCTAGCTGATTATTCCCATTATAATTGTGAGGGCTCTAGAGCTTATCCTACGTAGCATCTTGGGCAGAATAGGGCACAGGCCTAGGATAATATTTGTCATGTACAGTATATGCATATAGAACTTATAAGATGGAAGGCTCAGAGACATATTTGATTCAGAGCAGTATGTATAACATACATGTATGACACAGTTGGTCTCTCAGCTGTCCAGCTTTACAAATGCATAGTAATTGTATGAAGTGAGTTTCCTTGTTTTTCCTTGAAACTTTAATCTAGAATCATTCCAAATCCGAGAAAATGAACCTCTTCTGTCATCCAGAATATGATGCCTCTGATTGAAATATCAATTTTTGAAGCTTAAACCGCACATTTTTGTGGCTGACTAGATACCATATGCATACAGGATGCATGCTCAGATAGCAGGGTAATGCGATATTGATTTCCTTAATATATACTGTACAACCGGTTTGTCTGTAGTAGGTGCAGCAGTGTGTCTGGAGTCTGTGGCACATGCACTGGGATGCTGAGGGTGCTTCTCAGTCCCAGGGCCATAGGCAGAGCTGTAACGACAGGAGGCTGAGGCGATGTGACAACTTAGTGAGATGTTAACGTCAAACCCGCTCTGCCCCTGCAGTATGCATCTCTCCTTAAAAAAGGAATATGAAGTGACAGATAAGGCCTTCGTTCTCTCTGCTGCCCTCAGCTGTGCTAATTTATGTGTTGTAGCCATGTTTAGGTTTTTTGGTTGTCAAATATCACTCAGTGTAATTTTGGGCAATTATGCAAACACTCAGCAGCTAAGAACTCTGATCGGAATCCCGCAGGCAAAGGGAGCTTCACCGCTGGGCCCAGAGCAAGACCCTGAACACCCAGTAGCTCCAGGGAATGTCTGACTCCACTTTTTCAGAAATGTACACGATTTGGGTAAAAGTATCTGCTAAAGAAGTAAGATGTAAATTACATTTGTTGCATTGATGAATGTTATAAACTGATAAATATTTGATTTTTAGGCAAGTTATTATATTCTAACTATGTTATGTTTTGAATGTATGAAGATTATTTAATTACAAAAGCCTGGATATACTGGAAGGGGGCAGGCCTTCTTACCTCTATTAGTCTAGACAGGGAGAGAAATTGCCAGAATCCTGGCAGGTGGCAGACCGATACATTTTTCAGATTGTGCCGATCAGGGCCGGATATGTTCTGCGGAGGGCCAAATCTGAACTTCACCATGTCAGCAGGGGTCATTTCTTAACAATGATTTCCATGGCTCATGAAAGCTACAGTAGATGCATGGTCTTTTTTTGGAGGGCCTCATTTTTATACGATCGTATGGAAGTAGCAGTTATTATTCATGAGACTTAAACATAAAACATTAGCCTTCTTTTTTCATTTAAATGATTGTGTGAGCCAGTAAAAATAGCACCTGGGGATGGATATGGCCCATGGGCTGGCTTTTGCTCAGGTCCAATGTAAAAGCTCATCAAGTATAGACCTGCAGACTGTGCCTAACTAAGCCCATTCAATCTGTGTTTAGAACTGTATGCTCTTTGCTTTCATTTATTTTTGAAGCCTTATGTTCTTGAAGTCATACTGAAATATTAGAGATGGGTTTCAGAGCAGCAGACACATGCCAGCCTTTTTCTACTCTATTGGCATGATTAAGTAAGAAGGTTTCAACAGCAAGGACTGATTTCTCCCTGGAGCACAGTGAGTGTGCATGGAAAAGCGATGACAGAGAGCTGCTGTCAGGCATTGTCTAACATCCAGAAAACGCTTCCTCCACATCTGAGAGTCCCGGGAAGCTACTGCAGGGCAGATTTGCTCCGGTCATCAAAACATGCTTTTGATTTGATAATATTTCCTCAAAGATAATACAGGACCTTGGGGAGCCATGACACTGTATCGCGAGGAGTGTTCATATTTAAAAGGTAATGTAGCTATGTTTGCTTTTTTATAGAATATCTTTTGGATTGTAATATTATTTTATGTTCCCATTATCACTAATTTATTTGTCTAAATGTGGGTAAATTAAACCAGCGAAGAAAACAATTGAGAGAAATTATAGTTTAATTTCATTAAATCATTAGTTCAGTTCATTAAGCACACTACTCAGTGTTATTGCGTTGCAATGGATTGCACAGCTACAGTAATTCTTACCCTAAAGAGCATCACCTCAACTAATGTAATTTATGAGCCAAGCACATGATCTTAGGAAATTAATTCTTAACCTTTTGCTCATCAGCACTTTTTCTCACTTATTTTTATACGGAAGAAGGAACTGTTTGGTCAAAACTGTTTGGAAATTCCTCCTGAGGGATGCTTTAGTTGCTGTGATCAAATCAGTTCTGGAATCAGTTCTGTTTGTCTCATATTGGTCCCCAAAAAGCATCTTCCAGAACCTTAGCCACAAGTGCTGCATTGCTTTTTTCCTGTTTTACTGGGTGTTTGTATTGAAAATGGAGCTACTGATGTTAATACTGTAGCACCGGGTGAACTGAGGCATCGTGAGAGCAGCGAAGGACGAGGAGACTTGCTTGCCAGAACAGAACACGCTCTTTGTTATTGTCCTGAACAAGACTGTAACAGGCACCCAACAAGCACTGAACCGAAATACACACAGTGGAAACACAAGGTGGTCAGACGTCAAACTGTAAATTGCACACGTGGTGGGAGAGTTATACAAGAACATGTGAGGATCGGATGGGATGCACACAAGTCACAGGCAAACACATGCATGACAAGAGGGAAATGCAGACATTAAGGTCACAGCACAGGGTCAGCTGGTATCCTGCAGTCCTACATCAATTAGGGTTAAGAGCTGTACTTAAGGGCCCAACGGCTGCATGATTTTGCCAATGAGGGGGATTCGGACTGGTGGCCTTCTGGTGATGGATACAGTGTTATAACTCACTGAGCCACAGCCCATGCTGATGAAGATGGTGATGAATGTGTTTTTTTCTGCAGAAACAGGCCAGGGGGCGGGGCAGATATTATTCAGCTCAGATCTATAACGAAAGAACGGAATCGGCACGAGGTCTGACTCAAAGGCGGAGATAATGCTATAGATTTACAGCAGGATTTCCAATGCCAAGTCAGGGGAAAGCTGAGTGCTGTCCTGGAGCCGGCATTGCGGTGCTCCTGTACCTAGCTGGGTAACAGTACTCTGACTGATGGGTCTAGTCATTAAGAGGGAAAGGAAAATAACAGCAAATGTGTCCTTATTTTGTGTGTTTCGTTAGACTCAGCAAAGCTGTGTCAGCTATGTTTCATCTGTACTGAAACGCAGGTCTAATGCATTTAGTGCTTAGTGTGCCTACAGTGTTAGAGTCAGTGCCATTGAAAGGGTTTACAGGTTAATGGTTACAGGCTGAGCAGAGATCGTCCGCCGGTCCACACAGGGAAAGTGTGTGCGTGGAAAAATGTCTTGATTGAAGCACAAACACTATGTAGGATATGTTTTTAAGTACCAAGTTTGTGGTAAAAATTTCATTTTGATCACAATGTCCATGAAAATTTGGCATGGTGTTGCCCCCTGAGACCAAGGCTAGCATTGCGAGAGGTTCTCTCTCATTGTGGCAGTCACAGGATCTAAATAGAGCACAGTCTGCTTTATCCATGAAACTTGATGTCTGGCTCAGTTACTGTCACTTAGCATGGAACCTGAGTGCTGTGTGTTGTGTCTCTGCGGACAGAGGTATGGACAAGGCCTTGATGGAGAGCGTCCCGGGCCTGGCTCAGGGCAAACCTAACCCTATCCACAACCCTAACCCTAACCCCAACCCTAAGCCTAACCTTAGTCTTGACCTTACTACAGTGTGACATTGGATGGTTTGCATATGTCCTGCTGCTGAAACCTCACACTGTTTTCTGCTGAAGTCATCACCAGCACTAAGACCAACATACAGTAACTTTGTTAATTAATGAGAGATAGGAAAACTAACCTGCCACTGGCTGTGTGTGTTTTACATAGGGCTCTTTATTGACTCAGCATGCAAATATGTGCAATTAATAGCTGCGCCTGCTTGTTAATGCAAACAGCTTCCACCTACCAACTGTGAATCATGTGGCTGCAGCTGAATGCGTACAGAATGACAGGACAGCATCAGGAGTTACTGTCTGGCTGAGCATTAGAATGGCTAAGATGCGTGATCAAAGTTGTTTTGAATGTGGTCTGATTGTCCCTGCCAGACTTGTTGGTTCCAGCATCTCTGAAACAACCGTTTTCCTGGCCTTTTCACACTACAGTGTTTGCAGAGAATGATGCCATAACCTGACCACCTTCGTAATGAGGGAGGACAGAGGAGAATAGTCAGATTCATTAAAGCTAACAGGAAAGGCACAGAATTGGATGATAAAATTGAGCGTGGCACAGGTATAGTTTGGGTGTGGCTGCTTGCCGTACCTTACAAGAAGTTTAAGATATTGCTAATAATTATTTATAATGACCGTCTGCTGATATGATTGATACCAGATTTATATAGGCTGGCCGAAAATGCTAGGATGAGTTTGGAAAATCCTGTTTTTAGGCTCATACAAAATAGACCAAAATGCAAAGAGATACAAGCAAGTTTTGTATGTTGTTTGATTTGGCAGAAGGTATTGAATTGGGATGGCAAGAAATTTCAACTGTAAGCTTGACAGTTCAGGAGAAATAGGCAGAAATGTAAAAGGTATCACTGTAACGCCCCCATCTGGCAGACTGGGGTTCCCTTGCCAGGGAGGGCTGAGGGTTGGTAGAGTAATGGATCATCCAGTTTTGGTTCAGACTGGTGATTGTTAACCCTGTCAAATGGCTGATTTTGATTGGCTGATGGTGCCCAGGGTTTTATGATATATGGCTGCAATAGTACATGGCAGACATCAGGCGTTTTCATAGTACATAGTCCCAAATTTCCCTTGGATTTATGAAGAATGTCAAGAGTCAAGAGATATAGGCAGTTTTTAGCTGTAGATATATGGTATGTACGTTAAATACATGCAAACTGCATGTAGAACAACAGTATACATTCTACATGTGCACAAAGGAAATGGTATAATACACAATATAATACAATATAAATGCAATATACCACAGAACAGACAGAGAAACTGTAGGTGTAATGCAGCACAGTTTAGTGAACAAGAATCATTCACTTGTGCAGTGGGGAGTGGGGTTGATGACCTGGAGCATGGCTGATATCAGCTGGAGTTCAGCGTCCTTTTGACCTGGTGGAGAAACTGCCCCGGAGTCTGCTGGTCTGGCTCTTGAAGATGTGGTACCGTCAGCCTGATGGTAGCAGCATGAGCAGAGCGTGGCTGGGGTCCTCGACGATTTTTGCAGCTTTCCTCCAGCACTGCCTGGGGTAGGTGACCTGCAGGGGTGGTAACTCCCCTCCGATGACCTGTGATACATCCCCCTGGTACGGAAGCTGCACTGACCTCAGCCGCGAAGCACTGCAGAGGCTGATGCGTTCTGCCAGACCAGTCATCGGAGGGGAGGTGCCACCCCTGCAGACCCCCTTGTTATGAGGAGCAAGCAGCCATTAGGGTTTCAGTGTTCATGTGTCACAGAAAGAGACCCCCAGAGGGACAACTGCTCACTCAAGAATGGAGAAAATGAGGCTGAATAAATTGTTTAGTTTTTTAGAAAAAAATCAGGTTTATTATTAATAACTTTATTATTGCATGATTTTATGTTATATAATGGGAAGAGCATGCTCCTCTGTGACTGGTCTGGCAATGTTTATTTGCCGACCTTGTTTATGTCTGATGTAACATTTGTGGATATTTTCGCTCGTTGCAGTCTCACCGGAAAGACTCTACATCATTACAATCAATGTAAGAACAGCTCTTATGCCATAATGAATCCCCTGCACTTCTGTTGCAGTCTTTGTACGCCCCGTTAAGAATAATTAGAGTGAGAACTTAACACAGCACAGACTTGGGGAAGGTTCCTGATATGGCTGTGAGGTCGCAGCACCCTCCACCTGCTCCCAGTACACCTTGGTGTCACCACTGTAGCTCTGCAGAGTTCTTGTGGCACGGGGCATTTTGGGCATATCATATTGGGCCCCCAACTCAGACCAATCCAATTATGTTCTAAAGTTTTATGGCCCCTGTCATTCAGGGGCCCTTGGACTCATCCTACCCCCCCCCCCCCCCCCCCCCCCCACTTTATGGTGCCCCTGGCAGGGGGTAAGAGATTCTCCTGGATAGCAGAGATGCCGACATGCCTCATCGCTACCCGGAATCTCATCCAACCAGAGTACTTGTGGTCTGCCTGTTGAGCCTGTTGCCATGGTGAAGAGTGTTGGTGGAAATGAGAACTGACAGTAGGTCTGTTATGCTGAATAGTTTCTCTAATAAGGGGAAGGCTTTGGGGCCTGTATCACTGCTATCACTAGTATATCAGTATATCTTTGACTGTAGCTCTTGATCCATATTCAAGTATTTTGAGGGGTATAAAGACACTTCATGTAGATCTTTTTGTGAATTATAAAATGCATAATTAAGCTGAAAATTATATAACCATGTGAAAGCTGTAAGTATATGTTAAATATATTAGGGGTTAGCAGATTACACCACTCACTCTGACATAATGCAATATTTTCATACAAACATATGGGGAAAAGGTCCCTATATGTTAGACTGTGATGCCTGTAAGAAATGGAGTGTAGATATTAATATTAATTGCTGAGGCAGCTAGTTAGCACTGGTGAGCATCATGAATAATTCCCTTATGATGTATTTATATATGATTTTAGCGATTATGTATGTATGGCGCACAGATGATTGATGCAGACATTCTTTGAAAATTCTCCTTGATACAAGTTTGAAAGTTAAATACACAGTGTAGGTTCTCCAGTTTGCCTTCTACAAGTTATTACACACGTTTTGTCCAAGCCCTTCAAAGGTTCAGAAGTAAGTTTGCTCAGTGCCCAGACTCCTGTAGCTGAATCAGCAGTGGCCACTCCTTCATAAAGAACATCCATGTGTACGTTCTATAAATTATGTTTATATGCACTTTATAAGATGCATGGTGGTGCAGTGGTTAGTCTCCGCCTGGGTCACATGTGTGTGGAGTTTGCATGTTCTCCCCGTGGGGTTTCCTCCAGGTACTCTGGTTTCCCCCCACAGTCCAAAGACATGCTGAGGCTGATTGGAATTACTAAAATTGCCCATAGGTGTGCATGTGTGGGTGACTGGTGTGTGAGTGTGCCCTGCAATGGGCTGGCCCCCTGTCCAGGGTTGTTCCCTGCCTTGTGCCTGGGATAGGCTCCAGACCCCCGGCAACCCAGTAGGATAAGTGGGTTGGACAATGGATGGATGCACTTTATATTTTTTCACATTATTTGTAAATCTTCTTGTTGTTGATTCCCATCTGGAAAATGTGGCAAACCTCTTTGTGCTACACTAAATAAAATATGATTTATCGTCTTTTTGACTGATGTAGGCTTCATAGAAAGTGTTACCTATGTGTTTAGACTATCTATGAAACAGTTTCATTCCAGGGCTGCAAACAAAATATATTTTATCTTGTGTTATGTCACTACTTTAATATTGTTTCTTTCCTTTTTCCTCTGAGGACTATTTAGCACTGGCACAATGGACTTACTGAACAATCTTCTGGGAAATGTGCGTCATACTCGTCAGGCTATTCTGTGTGACATTGAAAACTTGAGGAGATAACCTTGTGACAGACTGATGGAAAAAAGTAATAATACAGAATATTTTTGCGGGGATGAAGATCTCTGAAGAAGGTATTAAAGGTGGTGAAGATCTCTAGTTACAGAGATGACCTGTTGAGTTTGGTTGTTCCTTTTAATGTGTGATTTAATGAGAAAACAAGTACAACTTCTAACAGGCTGGCTGACACTGGTGCCTGGAGTCTGCTGCACCTTGTAGGCCCTTAATTTGCTGTGGGCATCGATCTGGGCAGGGACTGTGGGGAGCAGGGAGTGGGAATCAGGCTGTCATCAGGGGGTTAGGGGCACCTTATTAGAGAACAGAAAGACACAAATTACTAGCCATCTTCATATTAACAATACTTCTGTGATAGGGGTTATGAATTATTGCATTTCAGGTTTAACAACAGCATAATTACCTGCATTTTAAAACAGGTGAAATTATCTAAGCTAGAGGGACTCGAAAATTACATTCTTTATGCCATATTAATAAACTTCCCTGGTATTTTCCTTTTCATCTGTTGTGTAGCCATTAGTCATTATCTGTTTACAATAATGCCATAAATCTCAGCAGACTGACTACCACAGGTTCTGCACTGGATAATCAACCCGCTCCTAGTTTTCTGCCCATTTTTCCATTGTGTGTAGTGAGCTCAAGTGTTGCCAGACAGAAAAATGTGGCCTGGCCGAATAATTAAAGTGTGTACGCCCCCAAGTGGTCAAATTGGAAAACGCACAAACCACAATATGAAGCACCAATCAGCTCTGGTATTCAAATACAGCTAATGGTAAGGCAATTTGCTGTTGGTTAAGGTACTCCTCAAGCTCAAGATTTCTATAGATACACTACCCTAAGATGTACTCATATGTCACATTGCTATTTTACAATCCAAATTTTGGCTTATAGGAAAACGTTTGGAATACAAATAAGTCTGAATGGCAAATGCAGTTTTTTTCTAGAACTTTATAATCTGCATGATTACTATTTCTGTCCAAATTACCCCAAAAATACACATTAAGAAAAACTGCATAAGGTATGGGCTCGCATGCTTTAGTACGTATGTATGTGCATGAAACAGGAGCCTGACTCCATGACCCTGTCTTGGATAGGCGGCTAAGAAGCATGGTTGGAATAAATAAAATGTCTGAGAGTCTGTGCGGAAAAACGCGACCCCTCAACGATATCTGGGACTCAAACACACGTGGGCGGCACTTCCACAGTTCCCCAGAGGGTGGCTTTGCATGGCATCGCATGATTTGGCCTAGACAGATTGTGCTTGTCTGCGCCCCATTATATAGGTCTGTGAGTGTTAGTGTGTGGTCAACTGAATGATTAAATGGTTTATGTTAGATATATTCTTTCTTACCGCATCCATGATGAAACAGATGACAGTCTGTCTTGGCTCGTATAAATGGGACACTGAGCCGGTAATTCATCCACAGTGTTTGCTATAATCATGCTAATATAAATGATATCGAACACATGTGGCTGATCTAACTGGCCCAACTCCTTAGAGCTACACTATTGCCAATTCCACTTCCTGTTTTCATTTGGTACGATCTACAGTAAATGACACTGTTATTCCTTCATGTAGAACATGCTGGTCTATAATTTGACATTCTTACACTGCGTAGCATTCTAATGCTATCTGCATTTCTCAGTTTAGTTATATGATGATACGTCATTATCAACAATCTGAAAAGTAAGTTTAACAATTCCCTTTTCACCGGTTCTTCCCACTATTACCTTTACTCACTGCCAGCAGCTCCAGCCCCTCTTGCTGAGCTATACTCTAAAAATCCGTCGATGAGCTTTAAATGTCAGCCTGGTTGGCGTGGCCACATCAAGATAACATCAGGATAACATCAACATTGAGCAACATCCACTCAGTGCCTGACAGACTCATTGAATCTGAAGGGGATTGACCGTTCAGTCGCACATGCAGAGAACAGAAATGAACTTTGCACTAAAGGTGGTAATTTTCGGGTGGCTTGGTGGGTGGGGATTCAAATCCTGCCATCACCCTGAGAGTTTGCATGTTCTCCTTGTATCATGCGAGGTTTCCCTTATGTAGGCAGTTAGGCTAATTTGTGTCTTATAGTGTATGATTGTGTAGGTGCCCTGCAATTGACTGGCATTCCGTCCAGGGAATAACTCAGCCATGTGCCCCATGCTGCCTGAAATAGGCTCCAGGTGACCCGGACCATTATTAGTGGGTAGAAGATGGATGTAATAGTGATTATGGAAGGATTTAATTGGTAAACCCAATTTTTAATACTTTGTGGACTTCGCAGTCATTGCAAAAGGAGAGAAAGGGTGAGAATCTCAGGTTTCCAGATGTTGATGAAGATGCTAACTAACTCCTCCAGAGGGAGGTAGGAGGCTCAGAGGGGGGAGAAGATGTCCTGACCAGTCTTGTTCTTGGCACTGCATTTAGCTGGGAGCTCATTTCCTGTGTTCCCATATCAAACTCAAGAATAATTTACACCACATTCTCTAAAAGACTCTGCTGCTAATTGAATGAGTCACTGCCTTACTTACACAGAGTGGGAATGGAAACACAGAATGATTCAGCGTGCTGACGAGTCACCAGTAAAATACAGTCGCAAAAAATGCATGTTTACAGGTGCCTGTCAGGTGTCTGTCAAGCAGAGGGGAGTCCTGCTTGTTGGCAAGGTGTCGCAACCACTTTTTGTATCTCCTTCAATGTGAGCTGTTTCCCCACTCCATAACAGAGAGGTAGACCTTATTCTCGAGGGTCCCCGGAGACTGATGTTACATGAAGACTCAAAGACCTTGAAAAATAACCATTGTACTAGCATCTTATCAGGGAGCTGCCAGAGAGATAAACAGACATGTAGGAAAATCTTATTAAATTATTTTTGCAAACAAAATCCTCCTATTGTTTGGATGAGAACATTACAACTAAAGTTAACTCTCTGAGGTTTACATAAGTAGTATCTATACTTGCTGTATTTTGGAAGGACCGTCTTCCTGTTTTCACAGATTCAGATGAATAAACACAGATGCAAGTGATAAATAAACGGTAAAAAACCAAGGGAGTTTTGCTGGAATTGCTTCAAAGGTGCCCTGATTTCTTGTTACTCCTCCAGTTTTTGTATTCTTTTCCATCAGAAAGGGAGAAGACAACTCTGCAATCTGTGATAAGTCCGTTGAAGGTGTTTTTCATGGAATGTTCGACTTTGATTTCATTTATGTGTGACAGATTCATAATGATGGTGGTGTGGTGGCTTAGTCTGTAGCATTGTTTAGGCTGACAAGATATTCCATATCAGGGAACTTCAGCTACTTCAGGTTTTACAAACTACTTGTAAAAGACTGAAAGGCAACTCTGCTTGGCTAAATGTTTCAGTTTTTCTTGTGCTTTGATTGGTTTGTTTCCTTGATTGAAAGACTCGCCCAGCTGGTTCACTTGAACATTAGTGACACCTGTATGATTATAGGTGGGGTTACCATATTTGATGAAAAAAGAGGACGCTCTTTTAAATGAGTGCCCGAGCCTTGCAAACGCTGTGTGGTGATACATGGAAAAGTGGTGCCTTTTACTTCACTTGGTGTTTCACTGTAATTTGCAACACTGGAGATCAAATGCTTGCAGTTACATGAAATGACTTCTTCAAATTGTGCATGGCATGTAATTGTGTGTGCCCTGAGATGGATTATACAGGCTATTCATCTGCATTATGCACTATGCTATGCAAACTCTGATCAGAAAGTGGTTAGAAGGTGGATAGACAGATGGATGGATGGATGGACAAATAAGAGGTTTTGGGGGTTATTGTGTAATCACAAGATCAACGTTTAAAAATCCCATGATGGGCAGAGTTGATATGGCTGTTGGGCCCCTTAGCTACTGCTGTCTCAATTGTGCCGCACTTTGAATGAGAGTGTCCACCGAATAATAATGAATGACATATACAGTGACTCTCTAATCTGCAAATCACTATGCCCATGTGTTCCCTGGCAGTTGAGGGAAAAAGATCAGAGAGATATATGATGCTGCAGATATACAGGGATGTTTAAGTGCAACCAGGCAGGCCTCAGATCAAAGGGATGTGCTGGGACAGTCAAGATGAGAGGGTGTGCAGGAGAAAAAAACCATGCAGCCATAACACAGCAAAGTACATCAGCAAACGTACATAGGCTCCCTTTTCATAGTGCCACCCTTGGATATATAGGGGTGTTTCAAACTGTATTCTATTATGTACTATTATATATCCTATTACGTTTATTTATAACCTTCATAATTTTAATTAACGCAAGAAATATAATAGATATATATGTAATGTAAATGATTTCACAGCTCGTGGGGAAGGGGATGTGTTTATTCAGATTTTGTTCTGTGGTTTTGCCTGTAATTAGAAGAATACGCTGGAGGTTTCACTGAGACGTAATCTCTTGCATATTATTTTTATCAAACCTTTGTTTGGGCAGAACATGCTAATAGAATGCAATTATCACCTCTCTGCACTGTCCCATATTAATGAACTATGCTCTTAAGACCCATGAATAGATCATAGAATCCAGCCTTTTCCATGCCCCCCCCCCCCCCCCCCCCCCCCCCCCCCCCC
>JAODJW010000007.1:23696712-23709548 GCA_026777045.1 Hyperopisus bebe | reverse complement strand
ATCAAAAAACCCCCCCTTTTCCCTCCCCCCCCCCCCCCCCCCCATTTTCTACTGTGCTATCACAAAGGCATGGTTTGAGAGGCACTGATGCCTTTTTCTTGATACCCCTATGACTGCATGCTAAATTTGACCTCAGAGAGACCCTGCCTCCCTAATGGTCCTAATTATGCCCATTTACAGGGGGGTCTTACACCTGGGCGTTTCCCAGAGGTCCCTGGTCACCCTGTTAATCTGTTATTTATGCATACAGTGGCCAGCAAGGTCACATGCGTGCAGGGCATCAGGCCCGTTGATAGGCAGTCATAAAGGAACGCTGTGCCATCTCCTTTAAGTCCTGTACAGTACCTACATACCATTAGTGTTGGGTTTAAAGGGAAGGCTTACTCATAAATAAAAGTGGAGGAATATTGCCACTTAAATACTGGCCACTACAGGTGATTCCTAAAGAGCACTCGCTGACACAGAGGTAGCCTATGAAATTCACACCTTACGGCCCTGTATGTGAAGAACAAAGAGCGTCACAGATAGAAGACTAATGAATTTACGAAACACCTGCTGCAGAGCCGCACTGCAGGAATCACCTTTCACACATATTCCCATATGCCATCCTCGATAGGATAAAAGGTGTGTATGAAAGAAATCCCTTATGTTAATGAAACCTAAGTGCGTAACCAAAAATAACATCATCCTCAAAATCCATAGCACAGAACTGCATTATATGATCAAAATTCGATAAATTATATTTAATAATGCTTTAAAACCACAGTCTCTTACAGAAACATGTCTGTAACATGCTTGCAGCTCAAGATTGTCTACAGGTTGTGTGCCATCGCTTCCTGTTGTTGGAATTACTGTTGCAGGATACTCCTCTGACAGTGACCATGTTTCTACTGGAGGAAGGCAGTGAGGTAGATTAATAAAAATGCTAATGTGAATGAAAGTGTGGGAAGAAAGAGAATAAAGGCTGTATCAGGTGCTTAAGGTCAGTCTCACGCACAATTAATCATTTAGAATATTAGGCTGGAAAAATATAGACCCTTGTGCCGCACATGGACAATTAAGATAAGCACAGAAACCATTGGTTGCCATAGAAGCAGGTTAACCTGAAGCTTACTGCTTCACTGTACGTCATTGCACTTATGTTGCATACCTGAAAAGGATGTAAGACAAACAAACTAATGAGCTTCCAGTGAAGCTGGTTGAAGCATTGCTCCACACCACTGCATTGTGATTATGGATTATTATTTTTTTTTTTGAGAGGATGACATGCAGAAATGGAACCATTTCAACCACTAGTGGAATCAGAAGAATGTAATAAAAGCACTAATTTTCAAAAGGCACGATTTGTGGATTCTGGGCGGTGTGTTTTATAGCACACTTAACAGACTGCTGAAGCACACTGAGGGTCAGTGTGTAATACACAAACACGTCAGGCAGGCATTAAAGTCCAAGCTAAACTGCTCACTATAGGAGAAATTCACATGAAGAAGCAAGCCAACAAAGTGACAGACTAGTTGGTTTTGACAGCTGTCATATGGGGGAAATATATATTAAGTCCACCCCCCCCCCACTAATTACCCTCCCAGTGCCACTTAATTGCCCCGCCAGGGCTTCTTGTAACTGAATTTTGTGGAAGGTGGAAAAATCGTAAGAGGACTTTCGATCTCCTTGTATTTCATCATTATTAATTAAAATCAGCATTCAGGGGCGTATGAACCGGGGGGACTGGGGGGTCGGAGGGATGGGGGGTGTACCCTGCAGTAATTCAGTCTTAAATTAGGCTTGATTCAGCACCCCCTTTCCCTTCAGTAAATAGACTTTAATATATAAACTATAAAGTCGTGCGCCAATCACCCCCCCCCACATTATCAAACCATCTCCTATGCCATTATATGCACGACTATATCAATTGTAAATGATTCAGTTTGCACATGAAATCTCAAAGGTAATTGGATGCTGCATCTTGTGGGGCCAATAAAACAATCACCTTGAGATGGAAAGCTGCGAAAGCGTTAGACGGGGGTGGGGGGCGGGAGAGAAAAAGAGCGCAGGGCGAAAGCGGCGAGCTCAAAACTGCGCGCGTTTTGGTATGTGTGCTGGAGCAAATAGGCGTGAGCTCCAGGCACGACTGGCCGCATTTCCAGCGCATTCACCAGCATCGCCGAATGGATAAGGGACGCTGAACTGCATACGCACCGACCCGTTCAACAGGCGGAGAATGGTCGGGCTGTGCTGCTCCTTTGCGTGGGCTCTATCGTCAGGATTGCCGCCGCTGCTACCGCATGCCCTCAAATCCGAGTTCTGCAGAAGCAAATGTGAGATATGAGCTCTAAGCATTATCTGGACTGGATCCCTTACAGGTACCGTGTGGTGTCTCATCGTGTCCTTTTGCGTAGCTGAAGACGGAGAAGTTGTGTTGTACGTTTTATGTGTCGATGAAACAGCTTCTCCGCGGGAGGGGTTAGGATGCGGTGCAGCGGCAGAGCATGACTGGAACTTATAATGAAGCTCCGTTCTTCTCCCAGTTATCCGACATATGAGAGATATTCCTGTTATAAAGTGCTGGTGAATGTATCTGATCAATACTTACATGCATAGTGAAGTTCAGCTGACAGGTAACAAATTAATTGTGATAAATCGGGGGAAAAAATGAGAGTCCACAATTAGTAAAATTGTTTATTTGAAAATTTTAAATACTGTTATGGCAGATTATTATAAACCAGATTATCATTTTGTTCGATAGTTTGCTTTAAAAAAAATCACAAATGATCCTTATTGTGAGTTTGGGTGAAACGTGAACAGGGTTGTCTGCTCCCAATGGCATCTTACTGCCGTCGCCTCTAAGAGAAATCCTATTGCCATGGTTGCACTGTTCCCTCTGTTCCTATTGGCTTCTGGTTGCTATAAGTTACGGAAGCTGCTGCGTTGAAGCCTTGTTTCTTGGACGTGGGGTTATCTGAGTTTCTAGTCATTTTGTCGTATTAGTGGAAATTTCGTGTAAGATGCAGAAGGTGTGAATAACATTAAGTGTGAAATCAGGCATAAAAAACAACATGCACTTTTGTATTTTTTTCATATTTCATATTTGTAAGGAAAATAAATTAAGCTCAGCTGGTAAATTACTCTGTATAGTTGATTATCAGTTGTGCCTTCCAAAGTATTTTTAAGGTGCCAAGTCTTTGCAGCAGTTGTAAATACTGGCAAGGCACAAGTGAATTAATATTAGTTGGTGAGTGTGAGTGCTGTAAATATTTAAGTAAAGCAGGTTATATAGTGCTGATCCACAGGAAATGATCTTAATAGGCAGTAGATGTGTACAGGAATCAAACCATTCATATGCCAAAATGCACAGCATACATTGACTTCGTATCGAGGAGCAAATTTTATGGTCATGGATTATTTCCAGGACAAAATTCTCTTCTAGAGAATGGGGATGACCAGATGAGCCACTTGCTGAAGGATTATCCGTGTATGGGTGTGGCTTCTCTGTACCTACCATGTCCATCATCAGTCATCATCATCAAGCCTACAGCTAAATATATCCATAGATGTGTTAGGAATGTCGGTAAGGCCCCCGTCTGCAAACATAAGCAGAGAGATTCCTAGTGCCTGTTCAGTCAGTCAGGTAACAAGCCTGGTCATCTTTTGTGTGGTTTTTTTTTCTTTTTTTTTTTTTTTGAAGATCAAAAATGTTGGGTTCCACATTATAAAAAAGCTATTATTTAACTAATCAGTGATAAAAACTGATAGTATTGTATATTACATCTTTAAATTGTTTTTAATAGAGAGCAAGAGTTTTAAGAGCAAGTATTGATCACTGTGCAAAATTAAGACCAATGACTGTTTTTTTAATCCAATTGAATCAGTTTTATTATGGAATATAGACATATGACCTAAGCTGGTTTCTCAGTCAGACCTTATGAATATTCTTTTTTATGTTCTCCATAGTGCCACGCTTTGATACATTTTTCAGAGATTGAGGAGTGAGCTTGCTGAATTGTATTGACTGTTTTCAGGGTGTATCTAAAGTAGGTCATTCAAAACACCAGTCTCATCTGTCTCAGAGCTGAGAGCTGAAGTGATGTCTTGTGTTTGGCAAAGGGTGGGTTTTTCCCTTGTATGTCAGCCCTGGCTCTGATATAGCGGTGGCATGCCAATGTGAAATGCAGCGCTTCGCCATACACCTGGTGCCTCAACTCCTCCTTTTCACTGTGGGTTCAAGTCAGCAGATCTCTATTCCCCAGCAACATCTCTCAGGCTCGTCATTTGTCCAATAATATTGACACTAGTGCCCTTTTTAGCGGCTTTGTTGACGTCGTTACGTGCTGAGCTGACGGAGCTGTGCGTGTCTGTGTCTGTCTGCGTGTGCTCATATAAGTCAGAGGCAAGGCTGGCTGTGTAGCGGGTCTTAGAAAATGCAGAATGGACTTCAGCGTTGAGAGACAGATGTGTGATGGCTCGAGGCCAGAATCGCCTTTTGTTGGGGGCACCCCTGCCTTTTAATTGGTTAGCTTTTCCTTTTAGGTGTAATGTTATTCCACGGGAACACAAACTAGGGGGCGTGTCCACGTGAGCATCGCGGCCAATGAAGGAGGGAAGGCAACAGCATCGCGTGGAGGAGTTCATCTTTAATAGGGCCGTTAACAAAGCTCCCCTTTAGCCCTCACAGTCCTGCCTTTATATCTCAGGGAAGAAGTGGGTTTTCCAGCTGGGAGAGCGTGGAGGCAGCACTATCTGGTGGACACTGAGTCCGGGCCTCTGTGGACTCATAGTGGACAGAGAGGCAGTGTGTCAAGTTGACTAGTGCCTTTTCTATGTCTACACAAAAGAGGCTTGTGACACGTTCCTCAAGATGCTGTGGAGGGACCTGCATAATAAATTATATGAACAGAGATCAGTGTCAGGTGACTTCAGCCACTTGTGGGGGAGGTTAACTCTTAGACTAATGTTCATGTACCACTCAGTGTGTGTATTTGTATACAGATGAGATTAGGTGAACACATGCTGTCAGTGACCTTTGTCTCTCCCTGTTTTTCTTTTCCGCTCTTTAGTGTTCTGGATGACGAGGGCGGCAGCTTTCGCCAGCAGAGGCTGGACAGACAGGTGCGTCCCTACAAAAGCAGGGGAGATTGAAAAGTCTTCCTCATCTTCCTTATCCTCCTGTCCCTCCATTCCCATCCTTTTTCCTCATTCTGCCCGTGATGTTACTGGGAGATGCATGTAAATTTGTTTTTTTGCACATGGAAGGACAGCTGTGATCGCACCCCCAGGAGTCTCTGCCAGAGGCTGTGATGCTTATAGACTGAACACACTTGCAGTCAGGCAGCACAGGATGGTGTATGACAACATTAATTTTAAGAAAAATTTTAAAAGTCCTTGATAGGAGAGACCAAAATGTACATAATGGCACAAATGGTAACAAAGTTTACAAAATGCAACAGTATGACCAGTATCACTTAGTATTTGTGTCAAGCTAAGCTTGCTTATGACTTAGCACAGATTTGTAGAGTGGGTTGCTTATGTAGGGGACAAAGGACAGGTTAAATCAATGACCATGACGGATAGGAAACAAAACAGAAACAGGAATTGGTCATGCTTGATTTTTCGAAACCTTATGGAAACCTAGTGAATCTCTTAAAGAAATGAAGGTGAGGACGCTAGAAGTGTAAGTCCTCTGTCAGGTCCAGGATGTTTTGCACAGGAACCTAGGAGTGTTCCTTAGGACCATATCGGTCCCAGTCACCAGCTACTGATGTCATCATTCCATTAAATCAGGAATAGCCAAACTGTATAAACATGAATCCCTACAATGGCTATAATAAGAGGCAAAGGAAGCAACGGAGCAGACAACAGAGAGGTAAGTTTGGGTTTCAGGTAAGAGAAATGGAACATGGGACTCACCCAGGTGGACGTTGTGAGAGCAATCTGGTAGGAGACATTATTGACAGTGGATAACCTGGAAAGGCCCAAAGAATGACAGGATGAACTTCTGTGACTCTATCTGCAATGGTAGGTCCCTTGTTGAGAGCCACTCTTTGGACAGTCTTGCTTGCATTGCCCGTTGGCCTGTCCTTGCTGGTGCACAGAAACACGGACATGAGCTGCCCAAGCTTTTCTCTGAACCATTATGCACAGGAAGACAAAAGCCTCAGTGAATGGCCCAGACACAGATGCCTGCTGACTGGGGAGCAGAGGGTGCTTAAAGCCAAACTGGAATTCAAAACCTGCCGTCCCTGTGGATGTAGACATCAAGTGATTGTGGCCATTTTCTGTCCAGACTAGGACTTCATTCCAGGATGAGTTGTTTTTGGAGGCAAAACACTAATACGATTATGAAATCTATTTAGATGTATGACCAGGGCCAATGAGGAATAGACCTTCATGCCAGGTCGTAATATTGTGATGGTACACAGCTTGGATCAGGAGGGTGATTGTCAGAATGTGGAACTACAGAAGTGGACCCCAATAAAAGGAGCGGCCACACTGAAGGAATATAACCCCAGTTGTAGGGTATCTAACTAAGGGTATCTAAGAATAGTAGGAGATTTGTGGAGACTCAAGATGATTATACCATGTCCTCTACAGGAGAAGTTCCTATGATCAAACGCGATGGTTTATTGCTTTGATTTAACATTCATCAATCATATAAACCAGTCAACCGTTGCATTTTCTAAGAATGGGGTCAGACATTCTTTGGAAAAAATAGACTATTATCTGTGCTAAAGTTGCATCCAAGTTTCCTCTTGCCCGAGCCATGGTGAGCACCTGCAGATAAGCACATGGAGGTATGGAACAGATGGGGCTGCCCCTTTAGTGAGCTTTGGAAATTACTCCGAGCCCTTGACAATGGGTACAGAGATGTCCTTTAGTTGCATGGTAAAGTCACCTGTCCTCTCACATCCAACTATTTCTCTATTCCTTGGTCAGATAAGAATACCCCAGTTGTATGATTTCTAAGCAGGAGGACAAGGCTGATGTATGAGCATAAATGATGTCTGTCAGATGCAGCTTCTGATATATCAGTTTCTGTATAAATAGCAGAAGAGATTAAGTCCTTCAGATTGCAGCCCCAATTTCAAATGGCTAGCTCATCTTTAACTCCCTCAAAGGCTATATTGGACTGCAGTGTGAAGTGCCTTAGTGTTTCACTGACTGTCAGCTGCCAGTGCTCTAAAATCAATAGCTATGGAACATTGGTTCAGTCATCAAGCAGCCTCCTGGCCACCTACAGGGTGGTCATGAACTTCGTGAAGGTTGTAAAGCTGCTTCACACTGGTCACTGTTGCTCCCAGACTACCGTAATCCACTCTAATGCATGACCCATGAGCAAACAGAAGATAAAGGCTGAGACATAGATGGCCACAATTCAAAAATGAGCAAACACTGAGTCAGAAATTCAGGTCTTCTATCAAGGCACTATGGTGTAGAGAGGTTCAACTCCAAGATGGAACTCCACTCAGATGGATCTCCACTGCTTGGCAAAGCTGGGACTGAGCCTATTGTTATAAGTGGCAGTAGCCCAGGCTCTGAGAGTTTTGATCGCCTCTGATATCTGGGTCATGGATTCAGCAAATTACAGAGCTGTTGGACTCCAAGCATTGCACCCTGGCTAGCAAAAGCTGCACAAAGCGGGTCTGCATCTGCTCTGCTCATGACTGGCTCGGTCTTGCTGTGAGCATACCCCAAGGCTCACTGCCAGAAGTTTCTACGCTAGCAGGTTCTGTTCTAGTTTGAGCACACTTGCAGACAGGCGGCACAGGAAAAGTATATTAAAACTAGGAAATCTTATTAGGAAAAAATGTTCAAAAGAAACCTTGGGAACACAAGACACAGGAGAAAACCAGAGAATTCATGGGGTAGGAAGCAGGAGCTGATCAAATTTTTGGAACCTTCCGGAAAGCTAGGCAACCTCCTAAAGAAATCAAGGTGCTGCCCTCTGATGGACATCCTGGGAATTACTTGGAGCTGTGAAAACAGCCTGCACACTTGTACCTCTCATTTTTTGTGCAATCACACAAAACAAATCTCCAAATGGGTAGGAACCTGCAAAAAATGATAGGACACAAAGTCGATCTCCCAGGAAAGGCTCTGTTTGATGCTATAACCAGAAACCAAAACATGCTGTGCTGACTTGCAAGGTTGTAAGCACCTGTAATATCAGTGAGGGTGTAGCAAGCAATGATGCATGCCCCCCTCACAGGAAGAATGGTAAAGCTGCTAAATATGAAGCTGAATTGAGAGTATAGTCTACTGAAGCTGAGACTCCACTGACTGGGACATTTTCCCAAGAACTTCTGACAACCTGGATGATCATGCTGACACAGTCACCTCTTACATCAGTTTTTGCAAGGAGACCTGCATTCCAAGGAAGACCTAGGTACAACAATAACAAACCCTGGTTCTCAGCTGATTTTGGGAAACTTTCGCTAAGGAAGAGACCATCAGGAGCATTGTCTCCATTTCTGTACTCATTATATACCAATGGCGTCGCAAATTTGCAGACGACACCATCATGGTAAAAAAAATAACCATGGATGAGTCATTTATTGGGAGAAAGTAAGTCAACTGGTGCCATGGTGAGGCGTAAACAGTATGGAGCTGAAGATGTTCTTTCTTGGAACACCTTAAATTCTAGCTGTCACTGGCACTGCTGGTTCAGTCCTACACAGCCATAATTGATTCAGGCATCAGATCACATCCTCCGTCTGGTTTGGCTCTGCATCAGCACACTCTGAACTGCACCACATTGTGCAGTGTGTAGAGAACATCACAGGCTGCTGGTTATACTCAGTGAATACCTGTACTCAACATGGATGTGGAAACAGGACAGATGAATCCTGCATTTCCCCTCTCAATAATGGCTGAGAATAAGAGCCCTAGGGACATGGACTAATCACTGCGTCTTTTCTCCAGTGCAAAACCCTTACATCCCTCATCCATGACTAACTGGTCATTTTAGCGGTACTTGCCATATAAAACTATAATTTGACTGTATATAACTTATCAGGCACACTACGCATCTTCACTTTAACAGCTTATTTGGACATGTTTTTTTAACATAATTGTGTTTTAAGGTTTGTCTATATATCCATTTTACATATCTTTTGTTTTATTTATCTTGGGGGAAGGGGAGTTATATTTTCTGTGCTGTCATTTCCGCTAAGATCGATTCTTTGCACATCTTGCACTTGGCAAGTAAAGTACTCTGATACTGATTCTGGGATCATTGGACATGTGGTTCATAATTTACGCTTGAGTGGGAACCAGGTAGCTAACCATAACCCTAATAAAGATAAAAATAAATCTTTTGTTGCCATTTCTTCTTTTGGTGAGTTTGTCTTGATTGAATGTGAAGGGAATGATGTAGAATACACTTTGTTCTGTTGTGCTAAACAGCAAATGTAGCCATTTATGTCCAAATTATCATTCATACTTCACATGATCACATGTTGACAGGGTTTTTGGTAACAGCAGTACGTATTTAGCCCATCTGAGATCTAGAATGGTTACACTGCAAAACACAATGAAAGACCATCAGAAAGACCGGAAAACTGAAAATGGGAAGAAGAGTGAGATAAATCTTCTGTGACCTATTACTCCTCATGGTCAGAGCAAACCATGTTGAAAATGGTAGAAGAGAACTGTGACCTGTTTGATGATCTTTTCAATCTCCTTGTGGGTGTTCCATGGACACTTCATTACTGAAATTTAACCATTTTACCAAGTGGCTATGACTGAGATGTGCCGCAGCTTCATTCTGAACCTCGTCATAAGGCAACCCATTGCACTGGAATTCAGGATGATCTCTCTCCGGCAAGTTCTGCAAGATTTGATGGGTGTGGCAATGTGGCAAGAATAAGTGGTAGAGGTTGGATATGAGCCCGCGCCCTGTGTGAGCAGAGGAAACGGCGGCGTGTGGAAAAACTGCTTAACGGGCTGTTTCAGTGGCTCTGGGACAGACAGGTGCTGGAGGGCTCGTCTTCTCATGGTTCGATCCTCTCCCTGGGGTGGTTTTTACAATGGGGAGAGCCATTGGGTTTGCATATTGAATCCTTGTTTGCTTTGAATGATAACCTTTCACGAGCTGTCTTTAAAAGCCCCACAGTGAGACCTGACAGGGCTCTCCAAGCACGTGCAAAGATGTTAATTCACTTGAAGAGCCCTGCTGTGCGGCATCAAAGCCATTCTCTGGAAAGGTTTCACTAGAATTAAGCACAGTAAGAGTTGCTGAGAGCTTACTGTTCTAGTTGTGCTTTTGTTACATTTCCCATTTCTCAAAACCGAAAAGTACCATCTATAATTAACATAGTAATTCTTCTAAGCTGGAAGCAAAATGCTGTTACTATTCTATTGACGTCAAGGCTTTTTTTTTGGGAGGGGGGGAGAGAACATTGTGTCCCTTGCAGCAGGGCCAGGAGCTACTGTGAAATGGACGAGACGGAAGAGGTGACACACGCACACCCCATGTGCCTTCCCCCAACACGCTGCTGGCTGTGGAAGCCGTCCCCTTTCCTGATCAGGCTTTTGTTCACATATCCCACATCCACTGTATTTAAAATGCTATGGGCGCAGCATGTCTCAGAACTGGTTGTGGTTATGGACTAAGAACGCGGAGTGCAGTACTCAAAATAGTGCCAGAAGGTCTCTGGGTCAGTTTGGTGTCTTAAGGACTTGGCTGTTTCTGGTTGAGCTGTGCTCTGTAGGTGCCCTGTGAGGAAGTTTGGCCTTGGCCTTGAGCCTGAGCGTGTCAGTGGGTCAGTGGGTTAGGGCCCCTGTGTTTCGAATGTCCTGGGTCACCGAGTCATTTCAGTATTAGGCCCTTGAACCAGACCCTTAACCCCAACTGCTCCTGGAACTGATTGACTGTGATTAATAAAAATGATAAATAAAATGTAATGTAAGTATGTGGTTCTGCATCAAAATGATGTTTGCTTCTATGGAAATGAATGGGAGTCTGTCGTGAGGCCTCAGAAAGGAGAGCAGTGATCCTTCCTGTAGAGTGATCTGCTGTGCTGCATGACTGAGGCATCCTGCCGTTCTGGTCTCTCTCTACACTCATTATGTTTTTATATGCAGGGAAGCACATAACTGGTACGCATTTACGCATTCAAAATATAAGCAATATTTGCAGCAATTGAATTGTTGTAACATAGCAAATGCGTACTTATGTGATATGACAAGAAATTACTCTGCATTTTAATCTTTATAACACGAATGAAGTATGAATTAGCATATAAATGTTAAAATGCATGATAATTTCTTGTAATATCAGTGCAAATGCACATAAAATAAGTACACATTTTCTCTGTTACAACAATCGATTGTCACACACATCGCATTTATAGGTGAACTTGCGTGCCAGTTATGTGCATTCCTGTTTATATAAACATATAAAGGTTTGGTAATGCAGCTATCCAAGGAGGGGGTAGCGCACGTGCAGGTATCCGTTGGCACTGTATTTTGAATGTATCTGTAGTCAGATATTTAGATGCATCCTAAAAATATGGAAAAAAACAATAATAATGAAGATGAGTATGAAGATCATTATTCAGAAGGAGAATATAAAATTATTTTTAAAAGCAGAGTGTGTCTTTCAGTGTACTGCCTACAGTATTTGAGAATAATAACTTTTGTATGTGTGTCTCTTTACGTGCACGTGTGTGTGTGTGTGTGTGTGTGTGTGTGTGTTGCAGCGTGCCTTGCTGGAGCAGAAGCAAAAGAAGAAGCGACAAGAGCCACTGATGGTGCAAGCCAACGCGGACGGCCGCTCACGCGTCCGCAGGACCAAGCAGAGCGAGGAGCAGGCACCACTGGTGGAGTCATACCTCAGCAGCAACAGCAGCACCATTTACCATGGTAACAGGCAGCCGTTGTGACCCTAATAAGCTCCTGGGCTATAACAATAGATGAGAATGGGGAATGGTGATGTTTCAGAAGGCTGGGAAGTCTCCTGATCAAAACAGGTTTCTTAACCCAGCATATTTCTGTTTACTGGCCATAGAAATGCTGCCATACCAGAGGAGATATCTGGGCATGTAACATCCGCTAATCCGCTAATCTGCTAAGGGAAAGCTCTGAGAAGCTCCCCAACCTAACCGTGATTGATTCTGCTGATGAGGGATCTGATCTCATTTCTGTATTTGGGGAAACCCCCAGTTACATCCATCCTCGCTTTCTGAACGCATGCTGATGTCAGAGTGCACAGCTGTGAGCCCCGAATGGTGTGCGCTGAATGTGCCGCGACGGGCCACGGCATTTCCGGTGTCTTAGGGAATGAAGAGAGGAAAATGGCAAAGCCCTCGGCCACGTGGGACACCATCCATCCTTCAGACCTCCGTCATTTCCAGGAGAGGAGGCTCTTGTCTAGCCTGAATGGGCTCCCACTGTCCTGACTGCATGAACGGGACCATCTGACGCTTGTGGGGGAATCAGCTTTGAAGCTGATTCGTGCCGAAGGGCAATTTCACCCACGAGGGAGAGTGAAAAACAATTTAGGCTGTGAGTGATGAACTGAGCTACTGTTTCAACTTTTGGGCAGTCTTAATTTAGGGGTCACTGACTTCCTATCCTGCCGCCATTGGCTTGCATTCCTGACAGCTGCTAAGGGATGTGCAAGAGCAGGTTTTCATTGTCCAAGACACAGGACAAATCAGGGCTCACACCTGGGAAGCCCTCACTGAAATATGACACCATGGCTACGAGAGGGCAAATGACCAGGCAGTTAAAGTAAAGCTGCATTTATACACTGCCTGGCCAAAAGGAAAATTGCCGTTTGAACTTACAGTACAGGCCAAAAGTTTGGACACACCTTCTCATTCAATTGAATGAGAAGGTGT
>JAODJW010000007.1:23676387-23696305 GCA_026777045.1 Hyperopisus bebe | reverse complement strand
CATTGAAGGTCTTTGGGATGTGCTGAAGGAGGCTTTATGGAGTGGTTCAACTCACTTGTCAATACAGGATCTTGGTGGGAAATGAATGCAATGGATGAAAACAAAGGGTGAGATGTTGCATAAGCCTGTGGAAACAATGCCATGACAAATGTGAGCCATAATCAAAGTTAAAGGTGGTCCAACGAAAAATTCAAACGGCAACTTTTGTTTTTGGCTGGGCAGTGTATAAAACACACAAACATCCAGGGTTTGGTTGCCTGTAGATTGCGTTAGAGTAGCACTAAAAATAATCCTGTGATGCTCACTGGAATGGCCTGTAGGCTCACAACCCTAACAGATCAGCAGAAATGGAAGATGGTCGGGTGGAGATATGGATGGCTGAACTGCTGTGTGTAGGTTCCCTTTCTTGTGGATGGCAGGAATTTGATGAAGGAGAACAAAGTGCAGATGAAAAGCGCTCTGCTCATTGTGGTGAAAGGTAGGGAAGGAAGCCCCCCCCCCCCACTGTCTCTCTCCAGTTTCATTCATTTCCGCTTCTTCGTCAGACATGGCCTTGCACTCGCTAGCTCTCTATTCATATGAAGCCCACCTTGAATGCAACTAATCACCTTCTGTGGAGCTAAGCACAGGCAGGTCCAGCCACCACTGCCGCGTGACCAGAAAGCGACAGACACCCGGCAGATTAGCGGAGCCTCTGTGCTCCCGCTGGCAGGATACCCTGGCTGATTTATACCCTCCGACTCCCGGGGAAAGCATGCCAGTTCGTTCACCTGCTACATCTCCTGGCAGCCTGTGAGCTTAACGCAGATCGGCCACAATGGATTCCCTTGAGTGTCTCCCACGGGCCTTATTTGTATTCACATTCATTTGCTGACCTGACAATTTTTTAACCATCAGTACAGCCGGATATTTCACTGGAGCGAGATACAACTGCGAGCCCCTTTGGAAACTCAAATTAGTAACTCTAAGGGAACGGTTCACTGTCAGGTTACTGCAGACCAGCTTGCCATCTCTGCTTCACCTGTAAGCCCATAGTGCTTCATTCACACGCCCTGCATGAAGTACATCCTGTTTACCCACCTCCATGGTGAGAACTATTTTTAGGCACAGTTTGTTTTTATGTTCACCCTATGTCACTGATGTTTTACAGAATGGCCACACACACTCTGTTTTTTTATTTTAACAGTCATGAAATTGTTTTTCAGAACGTTGATTCTCCATATAGATTGAGAAAAATACCTTTAAACTGAAGCTGAATAGGCTTATTCACAGCGAGGTCTGAATTGTATGTCACGCAGGCTGGCTTACTGACTTCTGTGAGGTTTCAATAGCTGAGCATAGAGTACCGAGAGGGCTGAGAACGCCTGACGCCGGCCTGGTATCGGCACGGCATGTCAGGATAAGGACACCCAGATGGCTGAGCCGCTCTCAGTTGAGGCTTTGGAGTCCATTCCCGGTTTAGGTCTGGCAGACAGAATGGCTGGATTCCCCTGGTGTGAAGTTCCGCCTCTCGGAAATCAGCGCTCTGACATTTAAGAAGCAAACAGTCGATCTGTCTGGCTCTGCGCTGTCCCCAACCTCGCTGCGCTATTTCCACACCAACATGATTAATCGATCGCTTCTCTCCCTCTGCCTCTTGTTTGACATGATCACTGGTGAGATGGACTTTCACGTCAAGGCACTGAGGATGGGTGTGGCAGGACAGCGGCACCCGGGACCCTGCTGACCCCCTCACGTAGCCCCCGCAGTGCCACGCTTATTGGTGTGCAGCTGGATTAAGCGGCCTGCTCACTCTGACTGCAGGCAAGAGGGCCCATGGTCCGATGG
Source organism: Hyperopisus bebe (assembly GCA_026777045.1). NCBI lineage: Eukaryota > Metazoa > Chordata > Actinopteri > Osteoglossiformes > Mormyridae > Hyperopisus > Hyperopisus bebe. The sequence continues at coordinate 23,694,478 of JAODJW010000007.1, read as the reverse complement.
GGCAGGAAGGCGTTTGTCAGCCTGATCCAATCCGATCAATAGAGAGGGTGTGACCTCAGAGGCACAGGTGAAGGGTCACTGTGTGTTTGACTTGTGTGACTCCCATTGACTGCTACTGAAAAGGAAGGGCTCAAGGCAGGCAGGTAGATAGACAGACAGGTAGACAGACAGGCTTTATGCTTCTTCCTTCCTCAAAGTAGCTGCTTAAATTCACAGTTTCTCTTCTTCTCTTCTGGACTCTCTCTCCACCTCCTCCTCTGACTCCCTCGCTCCTCCTAGTGCAAGAGGCTGAACACGAGGAGGGGAACTCGACAGGAGACTCCCAGGCCCCCCTCTCCTCCAAAAAGTCCCGGGCCGCTGCTTCCACGCCACAGTCCAGCAGCGGGAAGAAGGAAAGGAGGGGGAAACACAGAGGTCAGGAGGGCGTGAAGCGCCCGGCAGGCCTCCGAACGCATCAGTGCCCGTGCTCTGCCACATGTGGGAAGACATGGGAACCTCATGAACTGGCACGGGGTCAGAACTGCCAGCCAGCCGCAGGGTACTCACAGTATCATTAGGAACTGCCTTGAGTCATTGGCGAGGACGGGCGGCACAAGTCAGCGAAGGCTCACAGCAGAGCAGCTCCCGCGGGCGTGAAGCAGGCCGCTCAGGGCGGGCATAATTTCAGTAGCTTTAAAGAACAAGAGAGCGTCGTCCCGGCTCTAATGACTCGATGGCTAATTTGCCTTGATGAGAGCATGTTCGGGATGCTGATGTCATCATTAAGGACAGCGTTTTGGGCTCCGTGATGGAGACAACCTAATCAGACCTGAGGGCAGGCGGCGGCCAGGCTGACAGGCTGTTGTGAAGTCTAACAACCCTGATAATGCACTATAGATATCTTCATGATACCTTATAACGGTCGGTATAAGAATTAAGGAGCTTTTTACTGCATTATGAATGTATTTCTTATGCATTAGAAATGAGATCTTATGAAATATTATAATCAATACTATAATGTCTTATGCCTGCCAATAGAAGATGCTGTAATGGTTCTTATACCGGCCTTTATAATGCATTATGAAGGTATAGATGCATTATAGATGATGTATGACGATAGATAGATGATAGAAAGGTGGATGATAGATCATGTAATGCGTTATAGAGTAATCATATCCCCACTGGGCCCTTTAGCAGGCACTTAACCCCGTCTGCTCCAGGGCCCTAACAGTGCCGGGGGTCCTGTGTCTGTCATAGAGAGCAAGATGGGGTTTTTAAAACCACCACAGGGATGGTTAAAGAGAAGTACTCCTGGGACCAGTGATTAAAGATATTACTGTAACAGAAACACTGCAGAGCAAAGTGATGGATCGCATCTTATTAAACAGAGACATTTCTGTCAGTGGGCAGAGCAATGGGGAAATGGAAGGTCTCTCTATATATAACCCTGTGTGAGCATAGCTGTATGCATTGTATGCATGTCCGGCAGGAAGTGAAGGCCCAGGCGATGATGTGGTGGACCTGGCCAGCCAAATCCAGATCCTGACGGTCAGCCAGCCGTCTGGGGATGGGACCGGGGGCGGAGCCTTGGCCGGCGGGCAGCACCATGCCAAGCAGGACCTGAGGGTGACCATGCTGAAGAAAGGTACCCTCTATCACCAAGCCCAGCGCAGCATGTAGCGACACCAGAGATGGGCTAGATGCACTGATTAGCTGTGGGGTGCATTTATAAAAATGGAATCACATTCAGCCCCTGTAAGAGCATGGCGCTGCATGAACAACATGACCCCGTGACCTCAGTATTGAAAGTCTCTCTCTCCGCAGTCATTTCCCATGACACCCTGCTGCAGTAATATCACGCTCTAACTCCACGCTCGGCTTGGTTTCAGCCGGCTTCCCCTCGTCCCTCCCTTCACACACAAATATGCCTCTGGTTAATTAGCGGTGCAGGTGATTCACCAGTTCAGCAGTTAATGATATGTGACGTGGGGATTGGCTCCCATGGTGCACTGGGCCAGTGGGGCGATACCTCCGTCTGTCGCCTGGCCCCTCTTTCCCCCATCACTTGGCCAGGGGGAGCAGGTGTGTCGCCATACTCCCCTCCAGCTCCAACTGCTCAGGGCTTGGCAGTAAAAATGTCTTTTTTAAACTTAGGGGGTTGTTACATATGTAAGGTGTGTGTTTTTACCAATGTCCTCTACCTGCAAAGGTATTTCAAGTAGTATGAATTTTGATGAAGAAGAGGATGATGAGGATGAAGACAGTTCCTCTTCCTCCCAGCTCAACAGCAACACCAGACCTGGTTCAGCGACCAGCAGGAAATCCAACAAGGTACTATACATAGTGGCTAAATAACATCAAATAGATCCATAACCTCTTGCCCTGTTTAGATGAGGATCCATATATTACCAAAATGTCCCCTCATTCATCAGATTCCATTGGCTAGCTTTAGCCCTCATTCATCCATTGGCTAGCTTTAGCCCTCATTCATCCATTGGCTAGCTTTACCCCTCATTCATCCATTGGCTAGCTTTACCATTTCTATAACCATTGCTCTGCCTTTTGAATATGATTTTTTGCATGTCTCAGGTAATCGATGGTGATGCAGGCAGAAGCACCATCACCTCAAACCTCCCGCGCTGGGGATTGAATCCCAGAGCTACGCTCTCTGTTGCCTCCCACAGTCCAAAGACAATTTGGTTAAAGTACCTTCTCTGAATTTCCCATAGTGTTTGCCTTTCGGTGGACTTGAATCCTGTTCAGGTTCCTCTGCCTCAGGCCCTGTGCTGCCTGGAATAGCCTCCAGGCTCACTGCTTGCCTGTCCTGGATAAGCAGCTTGAATATGGATGGATGGACGGACGCCATGCGCTAAAATGCCATCCTTCTGATGTAACGCCACTCTGTGGAACACATCTGAAAAGCCACCGCCATTCTGCCTTGCAGGCCGGGCCCCATATCTCACAGTCCCATCCTGCCACTCACTCCAGCCTCGACAAGGAGCCTCTGCAGCAGGTGCCACAGAGGCCATCAGTCTCCAGGCAGACTCAATCTGCAAGCCGATCTTAATTTCCAATCTATAACCACGCTTAAATAAGGACTCGCATGCCTGTCACTCCTTTTTAACAACTCTAAATGTCATTAATTTCAGCCATTCTGTGTTAAATTTCATGTACCTAATTTACTGCCTGTTGGCTTCCCATATTGTAAATTAAGAACTATCATGATGAAAAAGAAAGATTTTCAGCACTTGGTCTCTGTAAGTTGATATATAATTGCCTGCTAAAATACTACAAATGGTAATCAAGGTCTTTGCTGTTCTCACATTCACAATCAAAGACCCAAAAATGATTATTATCGCTGTTTGTACATGCCACGTGAATATTGCCTCTATAAAAAAGCCAATGATTTGATCTCCGGAGGATTGCAAGGGTCCAGACTTTGATGTGTAGATGGGATTCTTCACCCCAAAGCTCTGATGAGACAAGAGTGTCATAATTAGATCTTCTGTGGTTTTGAAATAGACTCGAGTGTCTCTGTAGCTTGGAGTGGCGTTATCTGGTAGTAACCTCAACGTTTACAACTTTTCTACATGGAATTAATTCCTGGTTCTGGTGCAATTAGTGTGTCACACTGGCAAATTAGAGACATCAGTCTTGAATGGTAGTAATAAAGGCTAAAGACTGGGCTGTAACTCCAGTGCCTTGTTTGAACATCAGCAGCGTTTCTCCGCATGACCCCCTGACCGAGTGACCCTCCCTCCCAGCAGGACATGGCCTCAGCATCCAGCCCACTGACCAGCCAGCCTCCCGTCGATGTGGGTGACCTGCAGGAGTTCTCCCTGAGGCCAGCCCCTCAGGCTGTCACCGTCAAGTGCAGGATCACGCGCGATAAGAAGGGAATGGACCGGGGCATGTACCCCACCTACTACCTCCACCTGGAGCGGGAAGATGGCAAGAAGGTCAGCGCAGTGCTGCCCTTTGCACACAGAACAGCAGGAGCCAAACGTCCAGGGCAGAACGCCTCCACTGCTTTGCTCAGGCACTGGCAGTAGGGTTTATAAAACTCCCCTGGATATCTTTCTTTGTAGAACATATCGGACATTTAAAGACCGTAAATCTTTATAGACATATAAAGCAAGGTTATGCTCACAATGGGACATATTGCACTGTGATATGTTTGCCTAATGTTTGATATTTACCAGTGGTTTGAAATTATTTGGTTTTTCATTTTGATGAGTTGCATTTTGTTTAAGGAGATGTATTACCAAAGGAATTATTTGCAAGGATTATTAGACATAAGATTTAGACTGAAATTTATGGCATATTCAAAATGTCCCTTTGTCTTTTTTTGGTATTTATTGTGAAATTGTATTTTTCCATGTTTACTGGGGGTCTGTTGGCGAAATAGGTGTTCCTGTTAGCTGGAAGGAAACGAAAGAAGAGCAAGACGTCTAATTACCTCATCTCTGTCGACCCCACGGATCTGTCTCGAGATGGAGAGAGCTTCGTTGGGAAGCTGAGGTGGGAGTCAGCTGCAGGTGTCCTGCGCCGAATGTGAATAGAGCTGCATGTGAATATGCAGCCAAAGTTCAGCCCCAACATTAATAAAGATAACTAGGAGAAGGATGTCAGATGAATGAACTATAATTCCTTTCCCAGTGGTGCAGAGGGTAAATTTTTGTATATTGTTAATCTTGTTTTTTTAACTTTAAACAGAAGGGGAATAGCTTTGAACCACCATATTAGTTGTATAGAGTTCTGTAAAGCCAAGCTCTTAAGGAGTCATTGAAATGTCATGAATAATTGTAGTGCCATGATTTATCAGAAGGGGGCACCAGACGCTGTACTGAGGCAGAAGCATTAGTGTGTGGGATCTTCCCTGCTAATAGGGTATTACTGCGCAGCCTCTTACCATAATTACCGACTGAGAGCAGATGGCTTCCAGGCAGGGTGTGTCCATAGTCAGCACTCCGCTGGACTTGTTTGTCCTGCAGGTCATATTGCAGGTTACAGATCGTTGTGCATTTCATAGATCACACCCGCAGCTGTGGCTTGTTTCATATTTGCAGGTCGAACCTGATGGGCACCAAGTTCATGGTTTATGACAGCGGCAAGAATCCAGGGAAGACAGCCTCCGGCGTAGAGGCCGGCAGTCTGCGGCAGGAGCTGGCAGCGATCTGCTACGTGAGTATCCTTTCCGGAAGCTTCCGCTGACACAGTTTCCCTCCTGAAAGGCATTCTCGGCTCATAGGCTTCGCTTATGGGCTTGTCAGTCTGCTTCACACGCACAAAAATAAGCAACAAGCACTGCACAGCCAACTTATCAGAGATGGCCTCCACAGGGTGTTGATGTCCAGTATCTGAGCTGGAGAGAGATGGGATGTGATGGGGAGACACCTATTGTTCAGACAGGAAATAGCAGGAGGCGAACTCACTGGGCTCCTGCTTACAGTACCATAGTACTATACTAAAGGAATACTAGCACAGTAATTTAAAATACGTAAATATTTGTTACTTTTATTACCTGTGTTATATTATCTTTTTCCCCAAAGGTTTGTCTTAGTTAAAGTACAGATCTGCATTTTTATCTTTAATTTACAAATCTCCATTTTAGGAAACAAATGTTTTGGGTTTCAAAGGACCTCGCAAAATGAGTGTCATCATTCCTGGAATGAACTTGGACCATGAGAGAGTGTCAGTGCAGCCTCGCAACGTGAGTGAGGTTCTGTTTTTGCGTGAGGGGGCTGTAGCGAAATTCCCCCAAATCTGTGCCACGTGTAACCCTGAACATGAGTAACCCCCCACCCCCCATCCCAGGACCATGAGTCCCTTCTGGCACGGTGGCAGAACAAGAACACAGAAAGTGTGATAGAGCTGCACAACAAGACCCCAGTGTGGAATGACGACACGCAGTCCTACGTGCTCAACTTCCACGGTCGAGTGACTCAGGCCTCCGTGAAGAATTTCCAGATCATCCACAACAACGACCGTGAGTATTGTCAAGGCTAAGGGAACGTCAGGGTAGATATGCTGGGACAATAGATGCGAGTGTAGGAGGGAGCTGGCAAAGGACAGTACTTGTAACTGGAAATTTTCAAATAAAACTTCCACCTGTATAAAAGTGCACAAATAAAAAGGGAGTTTGGGTAAAAGCTCATTACACATAAACATCTCTGTGATTATCCACTATTGATTATCCATTATAGTTTTGATTTTTGAATTTCATATTATTTCCAAATGTCATTTGCAATTCAGTTCAATTTGTTTGCTTTCAGTGTAGTTTTATTAGTTTGTATTATTTTTTATTATAAAGATGCATTTCTGCATAGTTTTATATATTTTACTTTCAGTTTGAGTTTTAATAGTTTTAATAGAGATAGGCTGAAAGTCGTAGAGCTATTTTCTGAATCTGTTCTTCACAGAGCACATTATGTACTATCGTCCTGTCATGGTCAGTGCCCGTCTGGTCCTGTCCTGTGTGCTGTTTTCCCGCCTGGCGTTGGCCTTGTGTGTTTCCCCTGCTGCCACGGGGCTCAGTGGGAGGGTTGGCCTCCCTTTGGTCATGTGTTCACATCCAACGTCTTTGTGTTTCTGTTTATGGTTCATCCTGCCTGTGCTTTATTATGTTCGGTGGTTCTTGTGTTCTATTCTCTCCTAGTGTAGTCAACCTTCAGCAATTGTTAATGTTCTCCAGTCTCTAGTGCTGTATATTAGTAATCCACCCCACCTGTTCCTTATTGATAGGTTAATTGAGTTATGGTGTTCACCTGTCCAGCGTCACGCCCTGTTAGTTGTGTATTTAAGTGTCTGCTTCTGTTCTGTTCCTCGTTAGTTCACTGTGGCTGAATCCCTGTGTAGCTGTTTCTGTCTGTGGTTCTGCTGATTCCCCGTGGTGTAGTTTTCCCTGTTTTGTAATTTTCCTGTGTTGCTCCCTGCCTTTATTTCTGTTTGATCAGTGTTGTTTTGACCCCTTGCCATCCCCTGTGTTTTGAGTTTGCTTCTGTTAAATAAAACCTGCATTTCTTGGAGCTGCTTTCTGATCCATCCCCCTTTCATCATGCCTGTCTGTAACATGTTCTCACAATGCTTAAAAAATGTTCCATGTATTGGCTAAAGATCAACAGTTCATTACTAAATAGTATTAAAAATGGTAAAGTATTTCATGCATGTTATTTTATTTCAGGTAGATATGGAAGCAATATTTGTAGTTTTTCATATCTTAATTCAGTTTATGAAAACATCTTCTATCAGTTTTAATTTTAGTTTTCTGTAATGATAGTAATTCTGCTATTCACTTACTTTTTTCATACACAAGCAGAATCTACTCTCTCCTCGGATTTATATTGTCTCTTGGACCCGTTTATTAATAATCATGTCAGTCATGGAGAATCTGGTTTTTCCACAGCCGACTACATCGTGATGCAGTTCGGCCGAGTGGCGGAGGACATCTTCACCATGGACTACAGCTACCCAATGTGTGCCCTGCAGGCCTTCGCTATCGCGCTCTCCAGCTTCGACAGCAAGCTGGCCTGTGAGTAGGGTGTGAGTAGGGCACGCTTTCCTAGTGCAAGAGCCCTGGACTCCCGACCCTCCCTACTGCCTCGGAAAGAACTCTTATTTCCCAAGAACATGATGGAGAGGCAGAAGAAACACTAGCCCTGGCTGGCTTCTCTGCATGAGACAGACCTGTGGAATATCTCCATGTTCTGATCGGCCATGTGAACATGTTCCACAAGTCCTTCAGGGCCAGATAGCTAACTTTTCTCACTCGTCGGATTAAATGTGAATGAACACAAGTGTATGTAGCAGAGTAATGTGTTAACACTGTAGTTCCCATAACCTGAATTTACTTCTACGGACCGCATATGTACTAACTCTCATCCCTGGCAGTGACTTAATGCACCCTTACATGAACCATGAGGCTCTTCAAGAGTTTGAGAGTTACACTAAAACAACTAAAAATACTAAAAACATACTGCAACCAGGTGGGTCACACCTACACTTATGACTCAATGAAAGGCCAAATTTTGCATCAGTGTACCGCATTGGACTTGTAGTTGGTATATATATGATGTATACAGATGAAAAAACAAAGAACCCAGTACTTGAAGTGTTGAAATGCCAACCACTGAGTCATTACAGCACGGTGTCCTCAAACTCACCCTCACACTCATGCGTGGTTGGGGTGTGACCTGCCAAAAGCCTCCAGGCTGCAGAACTTTCTACATGTTCCGTGTAAATGTTGTGCCTTTGGAGTCGGGATCCAGCATTTTGTCTCACGTTTGCATTACACGATGAGGTATTCGTCGGCCGTCTATTGAGTTAGACGACGTGTGTGGTTTACAGCACGCACAAGGGTATTATTTGTATCACTGCCAGTGAGGTGGGTGCTTTTTTTTCCCAGCAGCCCTGGGGGCAGTCACTGCATTTTACTTCACACATTGAACTTGTCCTAAAACCGGAAGCATAAAATTATATCAACATGTCAATATTTGCCCACTAACATTTGAATCACACAGCTGTATTTCCATTTCTCTAAAATGAAACGAAACCACGGTGTTTTCCAGATAAGGCAGCTCCATGTGAATATTAAACCTGAAGTCAGCCCAGCCTTTAGGGTATATATCAGAATTTGTCACATCAGTAGAGGCCGCCAATATATTGCGTTTGCTTTTTCTGAACGCTTGTCAGTTCTTATCTGTTGATTGATAATCTGTCCCGGTGGCATTTTCACATAAACCTCCACTAACTGCATTCTAAAATCTATCACTGAGTGCCAGCATCCAGTGTCAGCATTGAGGTCAACAGAAGTGCAACGCCTCCTTTTCAACTTAGTCATGAGGCCCAAAAGTCAGCAAAGACCGATGAATTTTTCACTGTATTTTTTGATTAAATTGCATATTATTTCCATGCCATATTCTCTTACCATCTAAATATGCTAACATGATTCAACCCTGAGAATGCTAATTCAAAGATGAATTGATTACCCTGTTAATTTAATGTATACACCTTTAACCAGTCAAAAATGCAAAATCCAGAAGATATGAAGGCTGTATTTTTCTGTCACCTCACAATTCAAGCAAATCAAACACAGCAAAGAATATCCATGGAGGGTTTTATTTTTACATTATTGTTTTTTGTCCTTTTATTATCAACTCTGGTCTTTCACAGAAGCTGTGATGTCTTTAAGTGTTATATGATTTATTGTTTTGAGATAAACTATTTGAAATGTAGCAAAATCCTGGTCATTTGTGTTTTTGTGGGGAAGATCAAATTGCCTTTAATGGAGTGTGTTATGTGTGTGAGAGTGTGCCTTTCAGTGTTGGTTCAGAATAAAATCTGTATGATTACAGAAATAAAATTTATTCTGTTGAGTTGCCAGAATATTCTGAAGTTTGTTAGAACAAGTAGTTTACTCTGACATGTAAAACTGTATTAGGTCAATCCATCCATTCGCCGATCTTCCCCCGCCATCAGGGCTGTGGAACCTATCGCAGGCAGCATAGGGCACAAGGCAGGAGAACGCCCTCGATGGGATGCCAGTTCATCACTGAACCATACTACATACACTTCATGCTAAAGTGAAAGTTTGCATTTGAATATATCTATCTAAAATGTCTAGTTCTTTGCTGGGCCTTAAAACTCTTTGGATTTTGTTATAGTGTTGACACAGCAGAATGGTTCCCTCAATGGAAAAACTGTATTCAGAAAAATCTTTAAAAACAAGAGCTTTGCTGAGTCCTCTGCGTCTTTGGATCATCGAGAGCACTACTCTGACTCTCAGGGGACAGAAACATACACGTGTGAAGCGAACAGCCTGCAATCTGTGGCCGGGGGCAAGCATGCGTAAGTACGTGGAGAGGAAAATCAGGATCGTGCCAGAGCAGGATGGGATATCCTGGAACGTGCCTGGCAGTGCCGCTGTTTCTGCCTGTCACTCGGTCTCCCGTTTGCCTCGCTTCCGGATCACGCCAAACCCCAGTTCCGTAATGATCTCTGATTTGCTGAAGCCATCTGTGTCTTCAGAGTCGGATGTGTGTAGGAAGCCATCCACCTCGTCCTGCGTGTAGTCACCATCGCAGCCTGCACTGCAGAAGCTCATCCTCTCCGCCTTCACCACTGGCTCCGCCCCCTCCTTACTGCAGTTTTCTGCACCCCCCCTCTGACCTACCTGCTTCGTGCTGTGTGGCCGGTGGCCCCTCACTCCCACCCCTTCCACCTCCTCCCATTCGTCCAGTGAGTCCTGAGTGAAAAGCCTGGGTAGGCGGAGCTCGCCCTCCAGCTCCGCCTCCTCCATCACTTTGCCCACCCCCTCAGCAAGTTCCTCAGCAGTTTGCTCCCCCATCCTGATGTTGCCGTACCTCGTTCTGCAGGAAGCTTCGGTGTATGGAGGGTAAACCTCTTCAGGGTCATCTGTGCAGGTCGGAGGGGGGGAGGTGCAATGTCAACCATTTTAGTTACATGGAATAAAGACAGGTCACTGACTTTCTTGAGGGACAAGCTAAGTTATCTGTCCTCTGTGCAAATTTTAATTAGCATGTTTATCTATTTGCAAAGTGTAACTTACAAGTCTTACAGTATAAGACCTGCCCTCGATCAGGGCGAATCAGCAGCTGTTATCCCATCAGTTTGTGAGCATCTGATCTGGCTCTTTTTAGCATTACAACCTCTTAAAATCAATTTATAATTCAACAAAGTTAGTGTCTAACTGTGCGCTGAGACTTGGAGCATGTTGCTATGCGAATGGCGGAGCTGATGCCGCCCTTCAGTGAGTAAATCGTTTAGATGACATTTTAATGGAAGTAAGAAAGCTCATTTGTCTGCTTTTGAGTAGAGCTTGGGGGATAAGAAAAAAACAAATGTGGTAAACTGCAGCATTATCTGTGATTGTCACATCCCGTGACAGTCACAACCTCCAATCACTACTGCAAAGATGAATTGTCTTAAGAAAACAACAAGTCACACCCTTTAACTATGTGCCAGAACACTAAAACAGACTGGGCTGAAATCATAGGAACTGATGCTACAAATGAAACGGTATATCACAGAAACATAAACCATGTGTTTTACTTAAGCAGCAAAAAATACTGTTTATCTGATATAAACAGATGGCTGTACAGGGAGCGACAGGCTGTATCTGTACATTTTTAAGGTTAAATATTTGTTATAGCAAATCAGATTCTTAGATATTACTGCATTTCCTCTGCTGCATCTTGAATTTGCGACCTTCAGCTAAAATATAGTTCTTATACTTCTTTGACCACCACGCCCCTGCTGTCTCCTCAGGTTGTACCTTCCCAGTCCTCGAGCTGACTCCCCAGGGAGACGCCTTCCACCAGCTTGCCCTCCTGCATCACCCTGGTGATCTCCTTCAACTGGTGCAGCAGCCTCTCCTCATGTTCTGCTGTGACGCTCCTGATCCTGTGATGGAGAGAGAGCCAGGGCTTCTGGGCAGGGTGGGGGAGCCTGGGCAGCTTCTGTCACTCTGCACTGCCGCTCTCTGTCCCTTATATGAGTCAGCGTCAGCCACTTACAATCACAGCTTCTTCCCTCAGTAATTGTACTACTTTACTATTGATGCACTTCTAATAGAAAAAGCTCACCCCACAAATAATTTCTTCAGGCTAAGCTACATTTTAGCTGGTAATTGGTATTTAGTAATTGGTATATATTACATTTTACTGCTTTTGTAATTTCAGCATTAGTGTCTCAATTTAAGATAGGCCATAACAATAGTTAGCAATTTAAAACCTTTAAATAATTAAATACTCGATTCACAGTTTAAGTAGTACAATTACAGGAAAAAAGATGGACAATTTTAATCTTAGATTACTTTAAAACATGCAAAGACTTTCAGTTTCGAGTCAATATATATCATCTTTTTGTTAAAGAATAAATGGAGATACTGAAGTGGGTAATTATAGAAAAAGGAGTTGCATAATTTTAGTGTTCATGAGGATTTAACACAGATTAATCACAAGGTGAATTGAATTTGCCATTCCGAATGGTCATATCTGATACCGCAGTGCAGAGCACCCCGCAGCTGTAAATAAGGCAGGATTACCTGTCAGGACTGTCACCCGCATTTGACACTATCTTCTCCATCACCTCCTCTGTCTCCTTCAGCTTCTCCTGTAGCTGGGCCAGCTCATAATCGGCTAGAAGAGAAGCTGCAGTTAGGCGTTCCTAGGCTGCAGGCGGGGGGCGTGACTTTCAGCCATCCTGGAACAGCCCGGCGCTCTCTGATGAGCTCTGCCTACTTCAGCCAGGCTGCTGGCTCTTCAGGACCACACCACTCACTTCACCCCAGCAATTGCATCTTTTATTGATATAAACATTCACTGCTCTACTTTAAAACACAAAAATACTGCATCCTTCACATGCTATGGGTGAATAATTTACGAATGAAATAGGGTCAAAGTGAAGGGTGGGATCATGCACAAAGTGTTGTGCTTAATTCTGGATATATGTAAATACAGAAAAGCACAAAGTATTTAATGAGATTCTCAAAATTAGAGATTCACATTTGAACCCTTACAATGCCATCATATTCTTCTCTCCCTTTGGCCTCCATTTGATGAGTGGAGCAGAAGTAAACTTCTTTGTGCTGAGCCAAAAGACACAAGATAATTGGTACTGGAAGGCCCAGGGCTGATACAATGTTACTTAGTGGGCTAATCCAGGTCTAACAAAGACCCAGAGAATTAGACAGGATCTTAATCTTAATCTACCTTATCTGAGGGACTTGTTTTGGCCATAGATACAGATGTGTGCTGTGGGAGTCTGACAAGGAAGGGAGCTCTACAAGAAGTATTAGGCCTGAACAATGACCGAAAAATCACAAGGAAGTGATTGACAGAAGGAAGCTGCCAAATGGCAAAGAACCATTGCTCTTCATTAGCGGGCTTGCTTGCGTCTGACTGTGGCATTTTACATTGTAAAGGGCCTGGCAATGTGCACTCAGTCACAGGCCTCATTATCGTGGAAGATGTCACAGCTAGAATCAATAAAAGTGCTCATGAATGCATTACTTCAGGTCTGACCCGAAACATCCTGTCATTAGCTGATGTGCATTTGTACTTACTTATTTTTCTTTTCGTATTCTCTGATTTCTGGGCAGGAAATCTGGTTTCTGCTTTGACATTTTTACTCTTAGATGTTATCTGTGAAAGAAATCATTTTATTGCAGATGTACGTATTTAAAATAAAATTGCACATCTGACAAATACACTGACATTTTATGAATGGAAATGAAAACATTTATATAAAAGCCATTTAATAATAACAATACTTTTGCAGGCCATTTTTAAGGACAACTGACCAGAAAACTTTCTGACATGTCAGAGTATAAATGACAGGGTTTCCCCCAAAACCAGCTTTTGAACTTTAGTCCTAGTTTCTCCATTAATAACAGTGCTACCTGAGTAATCGGTGCAATGGTTCTGAAGTCTGAATATGAGATCATTAAAGTATATATGAAATTGAGCCACAGAAATGAGATTAGCACCATTTGAAGTATATTCCCACTACAGTAAACACCACAAATCACATGCAATTGCCTCATTTTCATGATTAAGCTGTAACACACCCATACAGGCCACATGAAAAAAGCTCACCTTGAAGAGGATGTAGAGGATGTAAAGGAGGATTCCGAACCCATATATTGGAATGATTCGCCCCATGAGGTTGGATTTTCCCCCACCCCTGCCCACTGTCCCCACACCCTTGCCCTTGGTAAGGCCATCAGGATTGTAGGCTTTGCTGCTGGGTGGGCTTATGCCCCATTGGGCCTGGCCATCTGACATCTGTTGCCGTTGCATCTTGGGAGGAAAACGTCCAGGTCCAGCTAGCAATGGGAACAGACATCCAACTTCAATGCACTTCAAATGAACTCAGATCATAAATTTTCCATATGTATCAGAAAGACACCCTGCTGCACTATATAGTGTATAACTTCTCTACTTCTATGGCATTCTGTACATTCTAGGGTCTGCTATATTTTAATTTAAAAATATAGCAAACACTGTATTATAATAAATTTTATCCTCTAACTTCATTTATTCATATCACATACCAGTAGGTAAAGAGGCAAGTTTAAGAGACAAATGTGCAAATGAAATGAAATTCAGTACTTCTAAGTCAATTTTCTGTATATATTAGGGTATAAAGATGAAACCTGGCAGGATTGTGACAGGAGAAATTAGATTGAATAAACAGAAACATCAAGAAAAAAATATAATTATGTTGGACTTTATTGAAAAATAAATGATGCAACAAAAACCCACAACGTAAAAAGGCAAAATACAAACACAATGCAATGACAGAAGTTCACACAAAATGCATAACAAATGCAAACCAAAAATGCACAACAAAGTTGACACAAAATACATAATCATCAAGCACAACAAATTCACAGTTAAAGAGAGATACACATAGACAGACATTTCTAACCCATGTGATAATGTCAGACTATTCATAACAATTTATGATATAAATTGCTCTAAAGAAAAATCGTAATGCAAACTTGCAGGAGTTCTACCAAATTTACAAAAAAATATTTTGACAAATAACTTGAAATGTAAATCCAAAACAAAAAAATTTGCAGAGCACTTACATTTAATAAGAAACAACACCCATCACAGAAAATAAAAGCAGGCTAGATTAGTACGAAACCTTACCATCTTGTTGCCCTACATCCTTTTTTCCTTTAGATAAAAGAATTTTAGGTAGGAGAAGGGAGATACAGAGGACGATGCACGAGAAAAGTGTAACCTTTTGAAAAATGGACATAGACATTTTGCCGCATGAAGGAATAACCTTATTTATTCACAGGTAAAATCAGTCGCTGCGGCTTCTGCCCGACGTCACTTCCTCTTCTTGCGGATAAAAGGAAGAAACGTCACAAGAAAGAAGCGCAGTCCAATCGAAGCTTTCAGCTCTCTCGTGAAGGGGGCGTGGTTTGTTAATCGTATTTAATGTATTTTTCGTGTGCTTGAGTCGCGTAAGTTAGAGTGCCCACAAGTGTTAACGTCGAGGGTAAAAGCACAACTGTGCTCCATCGTAACATGTTAAACGAAATCAGAAAGGCTGATGAGATAAGATTATTGTTATATTCCTATATTGCGGTGATTTTTCTTTTTTCGATGTTTGAAGATTCTGCACTTAGACGTCCAGTAGATGGCAGTGGAAGTACTGGGTTAAATCAGAGAACTTCATCCTCTCCACATATCCTCGGTTGTGATGTTAGTCACTGAGTGGTGATACTGTACTTTTCTGCTGGTTATCGTGTTTTGTTATTCATTCTACAATAGTTCAGTAGCGCTGAATAAATCCATATGTTATAGGGAACGATATTGCAGTAGCTAGGTTTGCGGAAGTATAGCAATTCAGCACTTGTTAAAATGAAAATTCTGGACGGTGTCAAATGACTGTATACTAAGTAATTGCATTTTCCCCTGTAAATATGTGCCCGTAAAATTTCTAGTTGTATATGGACTTTGGAAATTAAGAAATCTGATTATCTATCAGGAGTCTGAAAAGTTGTGGTTGATCTTAGCTTGAATTAGATTTTTTTCAGGGACGATGGGGGACATGGAGCAAGAAACTAGTGTCCCAAGCTCCTCTCCAAATACTACAGAGAATAGTACCATGGTCTTGTCATTATTGAAGTTGTAAAAGATGGCCAATGGCATCATCTTTCTCAGGTTCCCCAAAGAAAACATATTGGATCATGGGATACGTATGGTCACTCACAAGAATAACACATGAGCACCTAGTCAACATTAACTTTTGAGTGAGTTGACTCAAGGTTTGCCAGGAAATGTACCCCTTAACCATTATGGATCTACTGGAGTCTTTGGATGCTGGAAGCAAGGGCTTGAAGCAGAAAATTTCTTGGGATGTGCCTCACAGGTACCTGCTTAGCCTGGTGATGGCAACAGAGAGAAGAGTTGGGAGCCTCCACATGGCAGATAGATGGAGGGTGCTGGAGGAGGAATATAGACCTCTGTGGTCTTTGGGGTGTTCTGAAATCTAATATGGGATTGGAAATGATAAATGGGAAGGAAAAAGCAGACCGTGTGGATGTATTATGATCTGTCTTTGTTCAGTCTTTATTATCTCATTAAGTAAGTTTCAAAGGTCACTGTCCCATTTTAGGTATTACTAAAGTGGCAGTAATTCAAGCAGTTCACTTTTAAATTGGAGGTAGTTCCTGAAATGACATAAAAACTGAATGTCCAAATTGAATGCACCTGATGTTGTGATTCGCAGCACCTGAATCATTCTTTATCTCGATGTTTGTCTTTGTTTAATAAGTGTGGATGCTCATCTGAACTCCCAGAGGACATGTCACCGGGATGGTAGGATTTTAATATTTCAGGAAGTAAGGAAACAATATTAGCAGCACTCCAACATGTGTCCAGGATCACGTAGTTATGCCCTAGTTGTCCCCTAGATATGTCCTGATGTCCTTGGCCGGGGCCCTGTCACTGTAATGGCATGGGCTGGCAGAAGGCAGTGCCGGGCATCACCACATGGGAATCCCAGTGACGTACAGCCGGTGACTAATCATGCCACTCCTCAGCATAAGGGTGTAGATTTGTGCATGGACAGGAGGGACATGTCCCTACGATATTGTAGGTGTACCATATGTGTGCAGGGGGCAGGCAAACAAATTTTGTCAGGTCATGTATTTTAAAAACATTTTGGTAGGACAGGGTGTTTGGCTATTAACTAACTAGTTGGCATCTGTTTCAGAAAAGTACTGAAATATTAAAACTAGTGTAAGTAACTGTACTACCATGGAATGCAGCCAGAGGTATTTTTCAGTCGCTCATTTGTGCCCCCAATGAAATGACGCCCTAGGCGATCACCTGTGTCGCCTACGGCGTGAGCTGGGGGTCTGGCAGGTGTTTTGGGGCTGATTTGGTCTCTACCACTGTTGGAATCTTGGAAAGGGCAGTTGTGAGGAACGGCAGCAGAAGCAGAGGATCTGCTGGCTGGGCCTCATACCGAGCCCAGTCGCTGGCTTTATTGTTCAGCACTTCCTTACGCCTGAGCCAGCGGCCACCTCACACCATCCTGCTCCGGCAGCTCGGAAGGAAGCTCCTTCACCTCCCGGCACATCTTTGCCTTTCTGCTGTGACGTGGGTGTACACAGCATGGCCCTTTGAAATCGCTTTGCTCTCTTTGCTGTTTTTGGTTTTAGCGTCTTGAAAACTTTCAGCAAAACTGACACTATTCACTCTGTAATTATTGGCTGTGGTCCTTTTACAACATTTTAATCCTGGAAAACAATTGTTTGGCTAATAGCTTATGGTTAAATTATCAACGCCAACCAGAATATGATTTTAGAACTCATTATACTGGCATTGCCATTGAATAGAGTTAGTATTTTGAGGCATCTTAAGCACAGAATACTGTTGTCTTTTAGGATTTGCGGTGTTTGAATATAGGTGGACAATATTTCCTTTTCTGTAACCAGAGGAGTTTGTTGACCACCCTGCTTGTTCCCAAGATCATGTTTTCTGTGGTGTATAATGATCCTTCCACACATGCATTTGTGAACTACAGTCAGCCCTCTGAATGTGCGGGTTCTACATCTGCTGATTCAGCTATATATTCTGGGAAAGAAAAATCCAGAAAAAAAATCAAAACTTGAATTTGCCGTAGGCTGCAACCTACGCTGAATCCACATGAATGAAGTGACATGTAGGTAGAGAAAGAATGAATTTATCTTTTCTCGGTTTAACACATTACATTTTCTATATGTACTATGATGGTTGCATCTGTGCTGAACATGTACAGACTTTTTTTATTCTCATTATTTCTGAAATAATACAGTAAAACTATGTAGCATTTACATTGCATCAGGTATCATAAGTAATCTAGAGATCATTTAAAGTGTAAGCGAGGATATGCATAGCTTATATGCAAGCTTATATACACTATTTTATATAAGGGACCAAAGCATCCACGGATTTTGGTATCTGAAGGGGCTCTTGGTACATCATTCAGGGACACCCTGTCCATTACAGGACAGAGACAGGGACACTCTGAATGGTATGCAAGTCCGACACAGGACACAGACAGGGGACACTCTGAATGACAT
>JAODJW010000007.1:23650986-23676287 GCA_026777045.1 Hyperopisus bebe | reverse complement strand
GGACACTCTGAATGACATGCCAGTCCATCACAGACACAGACAGGGGACACTCTGAATGACATGCCAGTCCATCACAGACACAGACAGGGGACACTCTGAATGACATGCCAGTCCATCACAGACACAGACAGGGGACACTCTGAATGACATGCCAGTCTATCACAGGACAGAGACAGGGGACACTCTGAATGGTATGCAAGTCCGACACAGGACACAGACAGGGGACACTCTGAATGACATGCCAGTCTATCACAGGACAGCGACAGGGGACACTCTGAATGACATGCCAGTCCATCACAGACACCCTGCATAGTATAGCAGTCTATCATTCTTCATATGGTCACTCAATATGGGCAGTTTTAGGATGGCAATTCATCAAACCATATGTTTTTGGACTGTTGGAGGCAACTGATGCAAACACAAGGAAAACTCAGGGCCTAAGTTATGGCTAAAACCCAGAAACATGGATGCGTGAGGTTATCGTGTTAAAGACAGCCATCTTGCTGGTTCTTGTATAATTATGGTATGAAAACAAATATTTTTAAAACTGCGAAGGGCTAATCTGCACATTCTGCCTTTATCTAAGTCTGACTGCTTAATGAACTTTACCCTCTGTAATTTCACAGGTGTCTGAATGGTGAACAGCGGCGAGATGTGGCAGGTAAACAGAATTTAATACCCACCAGAAAATGTTTTTTTATTATTATATTTTTTGACCTGGAGTGTAGAGGGATACAGATGGTGTGCATGGAGGAAGTGGGGGCAGTGAGAAGTGGTTTGCTCTGCCTGACTGGATACAGCAGGCAGACGCTCGCCGGTGGTCAGAACTGACCGCTTGCTGCAGGGCATTTATGCTACACAGCACTTGCAGCTCATTAGCTGTCAGCCCAATGCCTCTCCTGCCCAGCCTTTAATTACTTAATTATTCTTTATTAGGCACACTTAAATTGGTACATGCATGCTTCATGACGGGCCAAGAGCTTTCTGTTCCCCATACAGAAGGCAGAGAGCTTCCTGCACCCACAGTCACATGTAAAATGTCTTTTTATTATCAATTTATACAAGACAGGCCTCACTTATTGTTATGCTAACGGCACCATACAGCATTGACTAAAACGCTCGCTCTCTGTCTTGTGAGCAATAGATTCACATGGCAATCAACGCACCTTCACCAAACAAAATTGCTTTCAGAAACAGAAATCGTTTTCTTTCTCTATATTCATGCAAGTGATTTGTTGTGCAATGTCACCTTACTCAGTGGTAGCGAACCAGGTTTACATCCCTACCCCCCCACCCTGCATCACTTTCTCTCTCCCTGCCTTTGTCTTGAATCAGTCAATTTATTTCCAAATTGCAAGTTGAGTGTAGGAGCAAAAGCTTTTTTTTTAGTCATGGTGAAATATGAAATCGATGCACCTCTATATATTGAATAGGTTTAATTTTCAGCTGATATTGATGGGGACGAGGCAGGCCGTGGGTGTCACGGAGGACATACTGTAACGAATCCCAGGCCTTTCTCGTCTGGGAACAAAGCGAGTTCTGGAAAAGTGAATGAGATGGATTAATGTGTCCCAAAAAGCTTTGTAGCACCGGCTGAGCTTTGCGTGGCTTTATTGCTGCCGTTGTCGGCCTGGGCCTGTTGGTTATTAGCACTGCTGAGAAGACAGTGGCAGAGAGGCTTCGAATAACGTAGGTCATGAAACTGGGGGCTGACTTTGCTCCCAGCTACATTTGTGATTATCCTCCCAAATATCAACTGTAATTTAAAAATGTCAGGCGGTGGGCTTAGGGCAGCTGCGAGCGATGTGATTGGTCAGTGTCATCAGGCCGGGGATGAATGGAGCTGGGGGGGGCACCGTAGAAGCGACAGAAAAAATAGGATTCCAGTATGTGCAATAGATAAGTGTGGTGGCACTTAAAAGATGGTGGAGAATCAAACCTGAAAGGGTCTCTTTATCTTCTGCAGCTCCGTCCCATAGGTGGGATGGTTATGTGGTTGTGTTCACGTAGACACTTTTACTGCCCTTAGATCTGCCCATTAGAGCTGTCTAAACCATATAATAGAATGAATGAAATACTCATTTTTGTCTCTAAGCCCACTCATGATTAACTATTAGATGGACACTTTGAATGGTTGAATGAATCTGCGTTTCATTTGTTAGGTGAAAACTGAGAAAAATGCAATAACAAGTAAACACAGTGAGGGTAGATGTTTTGTTGACATGTGTGGTGTCTATTCAAAGTTTGTGTTCAGAATATGTGTGCTGCTTCAAGGTGTGACGAAGTGAAAGTGCAGACTCACCCTAAGCATGACCCTTAGCTCAGGGCAGTGAGTGCTGCTTCCTGTCGGCCATCACAGTGGCTCAGGTATGTCCTGTCCCGAAAGCACAGCCAGCTTGTTTGCCCTGTGTGATTTAACACGTCTCTCTAATTTTATCTCATTGTTCATGTGAAAGCACTCCCACTTTGGGTGGGGGGTGTGGAATCGTTGCAGTGCTGCCGGTGAAATGGCCTGCTTCTACGTCACCTCCATCTCTATTCGGGGAGAGAGAATATGTGCCTCTGAGTCTAAGTCCTGTTCCGCTATGCTTCTCTCAGCACTGTGGCACTGAATGAAAGCCCTATTCCACTACACTCCTCTCAGCTCTGGGATGTGACTCTGAGTGTATCTCCTGTTCCACTATGCTCCTCTCATCTCCTCTCAGCTCCAGCATGTGTCTCTGAATGTACGTCCTGTTCCGCTATCAATGACAGTCTTATTCCACTACGCCCCTATTATTCAAATCACGGTCCTTGAGGTCCGAGCACTGCTGGTTTTCCAGCCTTCCTTTACCTGTGAGCCAGATGTGAAGCCTCTGACTAATCAGAATCAGTAATTCTTAAACTAACTACCTGAGAGAACTGAAAACAAGGCCTGGATTTGGAATCGAGGTCCAGATTTGAAGAACCCTGCACTACGCTCCTCTCAGCTCCAGGATGTGACTCTGAGTGAAAATCCTGTACTGCTATACTCCTCTCAGCTTCGGGATGCGCCTCTTTCAGCTCCATGATGTGGCTTTGAGGGGAAGTCCTGTACTGCTATACTCCTCTCAGCTTCAGGATGCGCCTCTTTCAGCTCCATGATGTGGCTTTGAGGGGAAGTCCTGTTATGCTATGCTCCTCTCAACTCCATGATGTGGCGTGCTCTGGGCAGTTGGCAGGTTATTTCTGCTTTGGCACTGCTGTGCCTTATGGCTGGGCATGGGGGTCAGTGCTATGTTTGGAACAGTGCATAACAGTGGGCACCCCCAACTGGGCCCCTGAAACTTGCGTGCTGCACCCACCGAACCCTTCACTGCATTTGCCAGCATGCACACCTTGTTTCAGTGGCCTGGCCTTCCTCTCTGCATAGGCCTTTTGGTTCACACTAGGTGCACAGAAGTGAAGCCTGTGCCCAGAGCGTGATGCTCCAGCTATGAAGCTGAGGTGGGGATCTGAGTGTCTGGCACATCTGGGCAGATGGTTCCTGTGTGCTAGTAGCGAATATAACCTACTGCAGACACCATTGATGAAAGTCCATGACATTCAGTAAGTGACATATGTTAATTTCCCATCCTACTATTACCTCATTCTACACCTATATGCGAGTTGGACATGATTGCTGGTTCTCCAAGCCAAGTTCAGTCTTCATTCTGTCGTCATTTTTTCATAGCTACCACTCAGGTTTATGATGCTAGGGTGCCACTTCTTCTTAATAATGTCCACACTGCTTATTACCAATTACCTGCCAATATGCCAGGGTTCACTGCTAAGCAAGTAAACCTTAAAAAATGGGATCCAAGAGACTCAGAAGGCTTTTGTTCATTGAGTCATGTTACGTCATCATGCATAAGCTCTATGGTTTTGTTGTATGGTGCAAGGCAAAGAAAAGGCAGCTTGTTCTCTGGTGCTTCAGCATTAGTAGTAATGGTGAAATTCACCTTATGGGCAACCGTATTTAATGCAAAACAGGCTACCAATAAACACTAGTATGTCTCCCCCGCATATATATATATAAGCACACTGATGCCCCCAACCAGCGCTAATACAAGATAACGATTCGTTGTCTACAAAAGGCGAGATTCTTTTTGAATTATTAACAAGTTAACTTTGTAGTGGAAGCACTTTATCCCAAAGGACAAACAGCCCAAATGTTTGGGAAATATAATTAAGCGGAAGCTCCTTTTAAATGTCATCGCGGCCCGTGCCATGTTTCAAATTGTTCTGCATCAACAGAATTTAACGAGATGGCTAAGGAATCCGTTTGCTGCGAGCATGTGATAAGCCACAAATACAGTGGAGTACTTTCATTGATTGCCAAACGGAGGCATTCTGTATGCAAATCGTGGAATGGAGTGGCTTAGCTGATGCAGCCTCATGGACACCAAATAATGGCCTTTACAATTAATACTTTTGCGTGCTATCCATTGAAAATACCAACTGCTGTTTAATGGCTGTAAAACCTACACAGGCCTTAAAACATAATGAAAAAATGTGGTGTTCCAGAAGATTAATGGAAAGCCAAAAAACAAACAAAACCCCCAAGCAGCCCACCCCCCCCCACACACACACACACCACCCCAGTTTTTGTTTTAAGTTGCAACACATTTTGGATTAACTGATAATCTCTGCACATGAAGGAAGGTCTTCCAGCCTTCAGGGGTTTCAATGGGTGCGGGTGTGGTGGGTGTGGTGGAGCCTTCACGACGGTAGGAAGTATTGTCTCATGCTTTGCATGTAATGCGCCCGTTCCGCACTCGTCAAACAGACTCCTTTTTGTCGTCTCCTATCGGCGGTGGTTCCACCCTTCGGCAGTTTTCATGTGGCGCAGCTCATTTGTGCATGTAGGGTCAACAGAAGATGCCGAGAGATCTCATGCACCTTGGAAGAGATTTTGCTGGGAAAGCTGGAATGGAATTATGTCCATATTTTAAACCTCTATTCATGGCTGTAAGCAGTAGATATGCAAGAAGTTAGTCTGCAGCTTTGACTAGTGTGCCTACCGTGTCCTAACACTGCAGGTATATTCATTAGTTTAAAAAAGGCCTATAATCAAGGTGATGGGCGAGTGGGTGTCTCTGTGACCTCCACAGTTCCTGTATGTGTGGCATTTGCATGTTCCTCTCATGCTGGTGCTGGCTCCTTCACATGCTACAGGGTCCTTCCATAATCCATGCAGCTGTGTGACATGGTATCTCTAAATTGCCCTTGGTGTGTGATTTTTTTTGCGAAGTGTTTCCTGTGATGGACTAGTATCCCATCCAGGGTGTCTGGCACCTCATTGCATGATGGAGTGTCTAAAATCTTACCATAGATAGGACCAGTACCAGTCAACCCGTTGGGTGAAGCAGGCAGTGACCTAGGGCGCCATCTTCTGAGAGGGTGGCGACATAGCAAGCCGATTTCACTTTGTCTCGGACGGGGGGTGAAGCTTGACTAGGACGCTACATGGGCTTCCACCAGACAAAACTCAATGAGATGTTTTGCTAAATGGCATGATTCACAGCAGCTTCTCAGGCTTGAACCCATAAACTTAACCTTGGCGTGTAAACTCCTCCGGGGGGGCCCACCTGCTTCTCATGGCATGCGACCCATGTGTCAAAGCCCGGCGTGTGCCTGAGAGAGGGAGCCGAGCTGCTGTGTCACTCCCTGTAACAGCACATCTAGCTCGGTCGCCATGCACAGCATAAGCGTATTTGGGGGCTCACATGTCGAATGTGACATTACTGTAAGCTTTGCACTCTGCGTGGTGACAGTGAATGAGAATCACAGCGGCTGTCTGACGTTCCGGGCCTGAATCGGCATCGGCGGGCGCCGTCGTGTTTATCGCGTCGTCCACCGCCGTGACGCGGAGTCCGGAGCAGCTTAAATGCCCCTACTCTCCACGTGACCATCCTGTCCCGCGTGCTTCCAAATGTCAGGTAAAGGGAGTAACTGACTCACCCTTCATTCTTCCTGGAAGAACGATACTGGCACTGGATGAAGTGGTCTGCGGCTCACTGGCAGCATGTAGTCTGCGATGCTGCTGGACAAGAAGACGGTGAGGGAAGGAGTCACACAAAGGAGCCGCACAACCAGCAGTTAGGAGAGCCATGCGTGTCAACAAATAAGACAGTGAATGAGTTTGCCTGTGATTGTCAGCTGCCGCATTGGCATAATGATTAAAGAAACATTTCCCATGGTCACGTGCTTCAGCCCGCCTTTCCAGCACTTACAGAGAAAGTGTGGTGTATGGGGGCCGGGGGGGGAGGCTGCATTGACAGAGCTGACCCCCTGGCTGGGAGATAAGGGGCCAGGAAAATTTCCCCTCTGCTGGAGTTACCCCTCTCTGCTGGAATTAGCCCACTCTGCTGGAGTTACCCCCTCTCCGCTGGAGTTACCCTACTCTGCTAGAGTTACCCCCTCTCTGCTGGAGTTACCCCACTCTTCGGGAGTTACCCTTCTCTGCTGTAGTTAGCACACTCTGCTGGAGTTACCCCCACTCTGCTGGAATTACCCCCTCTCTGCTAGAGTTACCCCACTATACTAGTTATCCCTCTCTGCTAGAGTTACCTCTCTCTGCGAAAGTTACCCCTCTCTGTGCTGGAATTACCCCTTCTCTTCTGGAGTTACCCCACTCTGCTGGAGTTACCCCTACTCTGTTGAAGTTACCCCCTCTCTAGTAGAGTTACCCCATCTCTGCTGGAGTAACTCTCTTTCTCCTGGAGTTACCCCACTCTGCTAAAGTTACCCCCTCTATGCTGATGTTACCCCTTCTCTGCTGGAGTAACTCCCTTTCCGGTGGAGTTACTGCACTCTGCTGGAGTTACCCCACTCTGCTGGAATTACCCTGTCTCTCCTGAAATTACCCCTTCTCTGCTGGAGTTACCCCACTCTGCTGGAGTTACCTCCCCCCCCCGGTGAAGTTTCACTTGGTTTAGTCCCAGTTGCACTCTCACACAGAGCCAACTCTGCTGTTCTTCAGGGTTGTGAGGCAGTTTTCCTCATATCTGGTCCCAGAGAGGAAGGGCTTTGGAGATCCGGTGGGCCTGCAGCCCTGGAACACCACGACGACCTGCAGCAACGCTCAGGTATGTCGAGGGAGAGGGTGACTGTTTCACCCTTGAATATTGTGGGAACTGTGTCCTTATGAGCTTTCACCCAGAAATAATCAACTCCCTGTTTTACAGCAGGATTGTGAGATCAGAAATATGATCGGAGTCTGGTGTCACACTATGTATACCTGCATAGCATCATAGATGGTTCAGTTTACTATAGAAAGCATGAGTCCTTGATGATGAACTATGATGGTGATGTCTAGGACAAGGTTCTCTTTTGATCACTGCTGATAGTGTCGCTTGTTTTGATTTGGTCATTGTAGCTCCCTGAATACAAGATGCATTAAATATGCAGCTATAATACTAGCTAGCCAGTCCATCCATCCATCCATCTTCTAACGTCTCATCCAGGACAAGGCCATGGGATAGGTTGTTGAGCCAATATGGGAGTTGACCAACTTTGTTGGCTGTGCTTTCTGATTCTGCATACATTTATATAGGTTTTGCTGTCTGATTAAAAACCAGCTTTTATATCTCTTACCAAATTCAGCTTTTACACTTGTGATTATGGTGCCCAACATGTTTTAATGGGATGATTATTGGAACAGCATAACTGCTCAGAGGAGCCTTATCTAAAAGATCCAAGGATTTCCACAAGTTTTCAAAACTTCAGCGACAGCGGGAGCAGATCAATCAGAGGCGCGCTTGCTGCCTCACATCTCGCTCCTGTTGCTGAACACTTTGCAGTCTCGCCAGCCGAAATAACCCCTTATTACTCAATAAGCAGCAAGTGTATCAAAGAGGATGTTGTTACGTAAAGGCGCTTTAATGGAATACACTATTACAGCACTGGAGGGAGGAACAGGAATGCAATTTAAATGTAGCCATGATTGGCTTCTTAAGTGCAATCATACAAATGCTGTGCCTCACAATTTAATACTGATGGTGCCCTGGATCCTGCTCTAAATAAATATTTGTTTTGTGTACCAACGTGAAAGCTTAGCGATAAAGCCATAGGTGATATATTCACACTCTGGACTGGGTGGTGTCTTCCTTACTAAACAGTAACCTGGTTTGTTGTCAGCTAATTGGATTCTCAGAGAAGCTCCTTAGAACCCAGTCATTCATTGCTGGAACGCAGCTGTACACCCACTGGCTTGTACCATTGAGGACTCATGTTGTCACCCCATGTGATACTTGTGAGACTCTGACTGGCTGAAAATCAACCACATGGATTCTTAATGACACATTTACTTCAGATGTAAAATGTCCCATAACAACTCTTCCCGGCTCCCAACTTGTCAAATGAATACATCTGTTCTCGGCGCCGTAGGTGATTTCAGGCGATGGGCACGCACTTCGAAAACACAAAAGCACGTTCACCCCCGGCATGCCCACGAACGCTTCAGCCTGGTCCGAGTCCCGCGCCAACAACTTATCGGTGACCTGTGCGGAAAAGCGAAGATGGTATGTGCTGAAAATAAATAAATAAGTCAATGTCTGTATTTCTGTTGCGCCCTCACTCCTCCTACGCATGTGCACAGGCCGCACCTCCATGACAGCGGCCGCCATGTATCCATTACACTAAACGCAGCGGCGTCTATGCTTCACTGTCTGAGACACAGAGCAGCCACTCGTCCAGCGAGCTGCGCCGGCATGATAAAGGAGCTGCATTGTTCCCTACCATCTGGTGCCTAGATAAGCCTCGCCTGTACACAGCTGATAGTAAGAATAAGCACTGTAAAAGCTGGCTGTTAAATATTTCCCCGGCCCATGAAAAAGGTTCCATTAAGCCCACTGATCCCAATTGAATATTAATGAGCTAATTAACAGATTTATTGTTCTACGTAATTTCTTGAGGGGCATTTTTTTTTCCGAGTGCTATTATTTTTTCTAATTATTTTTTGCACTTTGTATAATTGAATCTTTGTAGCTGTCAGCATACCAAGCATGTCCTGGCAGCGGAGAAAAGAGCTATGCGTGTGTATGTTTGTGTGTGTGATGTTAACTCGCTCTACTCATACTTTACCACCAACAACAAGTAAACGTGTGTGTCTGTGGATGAACCTCACAGCTGGTCTGTGACTCAGTTTTGTCTTCCACCATAGAGCAGTAACCCACATGTAACCCTCACACATAAATGGTCTTCCTACATATTTAAATACTCTTAATACAAATTTGGAAGGTTCCCAATCTTTAAATAGTCCTTACCATCTATTCATTTTCTGCACCCGCTTGTCAGGGTTGTAGGGTTCCAGAGTCTATCCTGGAAGCTATGGGCATAAGGCAGGGAACAACCCAGAATGGGGCTCCAACCCATTGCAGGGCACACACACCATTCACACACACACCATTCACCCACACACACACCATTCACACACCATTCACACACACACACACCATTCACACACCATTCACACACACACCATTCACCCACACACACACCATTCACACACCATTCACTCACACACTATTCACACACACCATTTACTCACGTATCATTCACACACACCCCATTCACTCACACACTATTCACACACACCATTTACTCACACATCATTCACACACACACACACCATTCACATAGACAGATTCAGGCAATTTGGCAACTCCAATTCCCCTTAGCATTTTTTAGACATTGGGGGAAACCAGATTTATCCCTTAAACACCAAAAGTAATTGATTGTATTGTCAGTGAACTTCGTAACATAAAGCTGGCCTGATAAGTGACCCTCTCGACAAGGTAGATTGTGTATGTTATTGAACATTTCTGCTTCTTTCAAATTTACTTTTCCTTTTTAAATGTACTTCCTTTGAACTATGTAGAAAGGTTGGGACCCATTTCTCTCAGGCTTCTGTAAATCCAGAGCTTCTATAAATCTTGATGATTTTTCCTAGAATGAAATGTTTGGTCAAAACAATGAGGTTGAGATAGATTCTCAGGGGAATTTGATCATTGTATCAGTTTGAGAAACAATCTAATTGGTTTTAATGCAGTGAAAACAGTCAGTGAAGTATTAATACATTAAAAACATATATGCGTTAATTGCAGAAAATATTCTCTATATAATAAAATTCTTTTCACTACCTGAACTAGGATTATATCACTCTTCCTGTTTGGTCCATTAGAACTAATATTTAAAACTGTGCTCCTTCACGTGATAAAACTGAGATGTGATTCATTGATATTAATCAGCTAATTGACTGAATGACTGGCAATCATTCAATGTCCAGGCTGTGGGAGACGTGTAATGTCATGGTTTTAGTGCACTATGTAAGTAATAGCAAACTGGTGACTTTGTGTGCAAGCAATGTTAAGCCTGGTTCATTACAGGGGAAGTTATTGTGCAGATAGAAGTGAAAAGTCACATGAGCAAATCCTGTGTTCATAAGCCGGCAGGTTGTATAAAGTTATTAAAGAACATCACTGAAACACAAGGGAAATATTCTTAATGGCTGGTTATTTTCCTTATTACAAAAGAAAGTTTTTTCTGTTTTGGAGTGTATGTTAGGCCTGGGTAATGCACCACCTGGGCATCCCATCATTCTCTGCAGAAAAAGGCATCTCGAGCTCGTTCCGTACTGCTCCACTGCAGCTGCCACGCTGCTGCTCCTCACAGCATGACGCAGGGAGACTGTACCACATGAGTAACAGGTGCGGGGATGGTCCAGGTTTTGTGATGCATGTTTCACAGGCCATGATGAGAGGGCGGGGGAGCGGCGCCATGATGGGCCCCGATGTGTACAGGGACCCAACTGCGTTTGCGCATGCTCTGCAAAGCTCAAAGACCACAGCTCTCTGTGACTCTCTGTGACTCTCTGTGACTCTCCCTTACTCTTTTAAACCAGGACTTGAATGAGGTGGGGGTTATACGCGGCCCCTGCATTCCCCATAACTGAAATGTCATTATCTTATTTCGCTATCTGCGAGCGAGCCCCCATTTGATTTATCTCAAAAATAAGGCTCATTTGAAATAAAAAAAAACACATATTACTGTGGTTACTTCACCGGCATAACTTATTAATTCATTTTGCTGTTGTATGGAAATGTTTGGCTCATTACAATAATTTTGCCTGATACCCCAGCCACACAATATTAAGAGCAGGGCCCTGAAGTCATGGACTGTGTTATTACGCTATACATCACGAACGGCGTTGGGCTCATAAAGCCTGTCACTGAAAGGTTGCAGAGTCTCACCGTGTGGCCCACTGGGTTTCTATATTTCCTTCAGAGAGGAATAACAATGTCTCAGCCATATTGCAGCTGAATACTCATTTTCTGCCAGTTAAGTATTGCAGAGATTCTCTATTTCCCACGTTTCACACTCTTAAATTTGCCTCGAGTGGACCAGAAGGCCTTTCTCATCAAATCCAATATTTTTGTCTCTTTCTCACTCTTTTTTGTGGCAGTGAAAATCCTCTATCAGTACTTCATGTATATAATTTTTAGTTTTACTAACCCTTAAATTGTACTTGTATGAAAAGATCAAAATATTTTGGAAGCCACTTAACAGGTCCAGTGTTACGGAGAATCGCTCAGCAATGAGCTGAGCAAAATGAAACCCTATCCAGATTGAATTCTGGCGTGAAATAAGCTGTAACATAAATGATGGTATTTTCAGTAGGAAATGCCAATATACCAAAATAACAAAGCGGTAAAAGCTCATTTGTGTGTTTCCTTGTTTCCAGTGGTTCTCTGCAGTACCAGCAATACCCTGTAAATGAAGGTGCAATTAGCCTCTCACAACTGTTACGTTATTGAGAATTACCTTCAGTGGTTTTCAGTGCTCTGTAAACCTGCCCCAACTCCCATTAATTTTTATAGTTGGGCTATTGTGTAAAACTTTGTAAGGCTGCATTATTTCTGTTGCTGTTATTACTGTCATTTAAAGAAAATAGCCGTAAAAACAGACGACCATTTTCAAATAGAAGGAGGTGCAGTATTTCATTTAATTGCTTAATTTCCATGTTTCTGTGATTTTTCTATTCTCTGCTAAACAGTGACTCGTATGCTTTTGATGTTAGATCCCAATAGCAAGGTGACAGTCGATTCAGTCATAATTGCCTGAAGAATCACACAATGAGAGCAAATTTTTGATCATGACTGAAACATAGTTTGCCTGGATCGGAGCAGAAACAATAAAGCGTGGTCAGTGTTCTGTAAGTGTGCTGGATATAAAGAGAAATCTCAAACAGCAGCTGTTACATTTTGCATTATGATCACTGTGGCTTTGTATGACTCTTATATTGCCGCATGTCTTTTGGGCAGGTAGGTCTCCCTTTTTAACAATCATTTTTTTCCCCTCTGAGCTTCCCTCTTGCTTTGTTGTGGAGGCTATTTTATTAGACAAAGGCCTGTGTCGTTTCCTTTAAGCATATTGTAATATGAACATTGTGAGACACGGAATTGGGAGACTGATTATCTTGAAAACAAGTTGGACATTTTTTAAACTGAATTACTTTTCTCTTTTCATTTTGCCTGTCTTGGCTTGAGACATGTTTGCTATTTTTATTTCTGAGTGGTGGTTACTTCATTTAGAGGGGAGAGTAGTGTTGAAAACAAAATATATCTCGTAAGCGGTATCCCTTTTATTTAAGGTGCATGATGACAGAACTAGCGCACTTCTGCAATAGGTTGTTAATTTCCTTGTTTTATTAAACTTTTCATGTTCTATTTTTTTTTTTTAGGTTTGTGAGGTAGCTAATTACATTTGTTTTAATGCCTTGAGGCTGTATGGGTGATAATTTGAGGAAAACATTGACTTTCCAAGCTATCTTTTTGAGTCCAGACCATGGAATAAGAAGCAGTGTTCTGAGAAGACCACATTGTGAACAGCTGATGACACCATCCTGTGGTAAAACATGCAATAGTACAGCCACATGTGCTATTGTGCTGCGATACAAAATTATGGATGATTAAGGATGATTCCTGCTCCTTGGTCTACCACAGCGGTAATCGATGCTGAGGAAGCGAGCGCACTGAATGTACTGAATGTGATGACCATAACTGACAGAGTCTGAAAGAGGCTCTGGTTAAATGAAATCCCATATTTCTGAAGGCCTGTTCCCTGCGTTCACTCTCTCCATCACAATCTTAAGAAATTGATATGAAGATGAATGGAAGATGAACTGAAGCATTATATAAAGGCTTCTGTCATACAATTCTGCAATTGAAAGCATAATACATAAAATGAGCTATAAAAGTTATTAGCTGTATTCAAGAGCAAAAATGAAACCTTAACGGCTGAATAGCTTTATCACATTGAGTCTTCAAAAGACAAAAACAATCAGCTAATTTGGGCTGAAAAGCTTTAGATGGCAAATGTGGATTGTGGACTATCTACATGGCTGAAAATGGAAGGCCCATTTAAAATAATTAACATCAAATGGTAATATATTGTAATGGAATGATACGTTGCTAATTGAATCGCTATCTAATGTGGATTTAATTGGATATCAGGCTTATTTCCATTTGGAATCCAAATTAAAATTAATACATTGCTGCATTAAGGAGAAATAATTACCAGGAAAACGGAGCTTGGCTTTTCGAATAGCACTACTGGGCTGCTTCTCCTTGTCACTTGTGTCACTTCTCCACCGTCGGAGATGATCTGAGTCGTTTGTAAGCTCATAAATGACATCTGATCCTGGGTACTTCACAGTGGGGTAGAATGCGGTCCAAACAGGTGACGCACTTCCATTTCTCTGTGAGAGGCCTCACCGACCGGAACCAGCACAGAGCTCTCTCTGGCTCACCGGCATTATCGCCAAGCCCCGCCACCCAATTCAATGGTCCACGGATTCCTCAATTATTTCTACGTAACAGCATTCCACGGTGGAGTACAGCCCCATTATCCAAGCGACTGAGACCATCGGAACTTGTTTCACGTGTGACCTTTCGCTCTGATGGATCACAGGTAAGAATTTACTGGGATCAATTTTCATCTGAAGCCGAAACTACTGGGCCAAAACTGCAAAATGCACACTTAAAGAATATATAAAAAAATATATATCAGGTGTTTAAGGGATAACTCTGGTTCCGCCCATATATGTGTGTGTGTGTCTATGTTGTACATACACATAACTGGACTGTCTGAGATGGACAAGATTATGAAATGCTTTTGTGTCCTTTGCTTTTTCAGAAGAAGGCAGCCACGTGCTTGGTTCACATCAAAAAGAGCGTTCCTCTCTGTGTGCTTAAAACACAGATGGTTGGCTACCTTCATTAATTTGTCATATACCAAGTGTTTCATAACTGGTTATGAAAATATATTAGTCATTTAGGATGTCTGTGTACTTAGTCCTGAATGTGCATCCTGCCAGCTTTAGAAGACGTCTGCTGACTGAAAAGTGGCTTAAGTCATTTTTGGAAGACAAGAAGCAGACTGAGTGATGGGATGATGATAGGCGAGGAGCCCTGAGCTGTAGCAAGAGGCTCTGGAGCCATCAGCTTTACCCTTTACTCCCCGATGCTCTAGCCAGCCCCCCACACGTTGCTAAAACAGCATCCAGGTGGAGCTTTGCATGCATTTTTATTTTCCTTTAAATTTTATATATATATATATAGCTGATAGTCCCTAACTGCAAGCTTTGCACTGTTTATTTGATTTTTACGAGTTCCAGTAAGAATTGCTCAGTGGATAAATTTTTCTTCAATGGAAAAACTTCTCAATAAAACTGGATGGCAATATTTTATCTTGATAAGTGCTAGCAAAAGATTTTCCCCATATTGTAGTCTTTGGAAAATTTTGAATGAAATAATCAATTATTTACATGCTGTGACATTGTTACACCATTCTGAGAGGTACACTGACACCCTGTTAAGAATCCTCCAAGCTTGTAGTGAGGTCTTTGCAATTCAAGAGACCCATTTAGGCAAATCTGCTTATGCTCTCCAGGGAAGCTGATAATGACTGAAACTTCAGCAAAATTGAGACCCTGGAAGCTCCAGACTCCAGCGAGCACGACGTCAGATGCTGCGTAACACAGGAATGATTGAATACACCGTTTGTGCATTAGTTAAGTACAGCTGTGGCTAAATTGATGTTTCATCAAAGCTCTCTGCAATTTGGCAGCAGGCGTGACTTGATATGTATTCACACAGATGTGCACAAAACATCTTTCCTCTTTTCTCAGGCAGTGACATTGCTCGTTTTTCAGGAAGAGCATCCTTCAAATGATGGTTCGAGCCGGCTTCGGAAATCTGAGTGCAGCAGGTTAGGATTGTGATAATGTAAGAAAGAGACCGCAACATACATACACAGACATACTCTGCTCTATAAAGAATAAGGTGATTCTCTTTCCCTTTGCCATGAGATGAGAAAATTGCTCATCTAATGAAATCCAATTTTATATTTCATTCTGAGAATCTCAATAAACACAGAACAAGCTGCAAATAAGCTTTTCAAAAAGCTGATTACCAAAACAATTTATTGCCAAGTCCAGGGTCATGGTATAATAAAGAGAGTGAGTGAGAGAGTGTGTTTGTGTGTATGGGGGGGTGGGGGGGCATTCCAAATCCCTTTTCCTGGCCCAGCTCTTTGGCTCTTATAAAACCAGCCAGCTAATATGAGAGCAAGCAATTTAATCAACTTATTTAAACATATAAACCCCCATCTTTTTGCAGAAAATGGCAGAAAACATTTTTGATTGAGGTCATCCACACTTCTATTAGTGTAGCAAATGAAGTGGAATTCAAGGTTCCTCCATTATCAAGGTCAATTTACATTTTTCAGGTCTGTTTTCAACACAACCAGCCCTCAGATCCAAGGCAGATGCAGCAATTATGTTTCCAACTACAGAATAACAGCTGAGCACATACTGCTTTAGTATCAGTAAATAATTTTTATACTGTCCTGTGGCACTTCTGTTGATGGATCTTCATATAGAGTAAATAAAACAACTTGCAATTACTGGTCAATTAAAGTTTTCCTCAGATCTTGTTTATCGCAACACAAACAATTGCAGGGTTTTGTTTACCTGCCAGCTTCTGTTGGTTCACCATGTTTCACTGGGAATACATTAGCTGTCCAATAAAATCATTATACTTGCCACAATATAAATACCAGTGTTGGATTTCGGATTTGTATTTTCTCACACGGACTTTTGTCAACATGTCTGGTGCCCTCTTGTGTTAAGCAAGTTCAAAAAGTTTCTAACAAAGTTTCATCCTTAAAGCATTTACCAGTTTGGTAGAATTATCTTTTTGTTCTAAACACATTTAACATACATTTAGCTTTACTCTCTTCAGGGAGGTGTTTAATTCCTGTTTTAAAATAATGAAATGAAATGCAGTTCATTCAGAGTATAGTCTTCTGCATCTTTCTACCTTCATATCATATTCGCTGAATGTCACAAAACTACATACATGTTTTTGATGAAGCATAAAAAATATAATTGCAGTTTTTATTATTCAGCTGTTGATGACTGTTAGTTTAAGGGCCTTGAAACTCTTTGTACTTTTTCTTTGAACATAAAAGATAAATCACTAGCATTTTTGGTTAGTTTTTAGTTATGGTACATTGCTATACATTGCAGTACATTTTGGGTTAGGTAATGGGTGGATTTTTATTTAGCATGTTTAGCAATTATTTGTGTGATATAATATAATCGAAAACATCACACTAATACGTAAAAAAATTTGCACATAATTTCTCCAAGGGGTAGTCATAGCCACCTCAACAGCAAATAAATTTCCTATCGTTAATCTTTATTCATTCAAAAATAATGACCAACTTACCTTCATGATATAAAGCGTCCATGCAGACCACAAGTAATTACAGGGTGTAGATTTATAGTACAACATTTTATTGTATAATGTAACACAGATTATTCCAAGATGACCTGTTGGTGTTGGAATGTGTTAGTAATTGCAGTGCATGACTATAGGCTAAATTTATACTAGATTTAATACTGTAGTGTCAGTTACAGAGCGTTCTGTCTATCTAATGAAAAAACTCTCAAATCGCCATTAACCCTCAAGTTGGCTCAAGGCCGAGGGCACTGGCATGTCATACTGTCAAAGTGGAAATATACCTACGGGGTGAATGACTTCCAGCTGCAGGTCACAAGACGGCAGCACTGCACTCCATCCACAGAGCGATGAAGCTGTGGGAGGCCCAGGGGTCAAGAGCCCCAGATATACAAACAGAAGGTCGCTGGTCGAGGCCCAGATGGGCCACTGATACTGCAGGGCAGCCGGCTGTTTAAAAGTGCCCGAGAATAAAACGATGAGGTATCGACAAAGTAAATAAGGGAGGAACAATGCATGGAAAACAGCCTGTTCAGTCGTCTTTGCTGTGTACGTGTCCCTTGCAGTTCCTGTGCAGCACTATCCTGCGACATGCGGGGTCTGCGCAGCCCCCGGAAGCTCAAACAGGGAGCTGACACACTGCTGCTGCCCACCGAGCCGTTTCCCATGTTATCCGTCCGAAAAACGAGCAGCTGACTGCTTTGCACGGCACCTGCTTGTCTGCCTCTGTAAATCAATCTTGAAGCTGCAATTAAAATTACCTCTCATGTGGTGTAATTCCTGTCTTGCTAATCCTTTTATTTGAACATCTGCCGGTCAGTCAGGAAACGTAATGAATTTCCAATTAATGCACAATGCACACTCGGCTCGCCTGCCATCAAGCTGGTGCCAGCATTCCTTGCTCTGTGCTCAGGACGGTGCTGTCTGCTTGGGGAGGCAGGATACCTGCATTTTCATTATTAAGATGTCGACAACTGTTATTTCATATCATGCTTGTGACTGTGAGGAGTTTCACACGGGCTCCTGTGGGTCCCACAGCTCAGGGATAAGGCTGCAGTTACTTCGCTGTAAAACTTCTAGTATCTCTTCCTGATGTCATTCATTATTATGGACTAAAACCATTAGATGGATGGATATACTTTATCACAAATGAGACATTTTGCATAACCAAAGTTGATCAGCAGCTGAACTGACAGGTGACCCAGAAGATGATGGTTGTCCTTATAGCCACAGTACTGTTACGGCACAAAGGTGACATCTTCATCCTGGTGTTGGCCTTGAGATTACCTACATCAACCCAGTTTTTGTGGGACAAGCAAGTACTGCCACAGAAGCCTTTAAAGCTATTCGGATATGGTACACACATTATTTTTGGAGTTTCAGACCATTGCTTACCAGAAATGTTCATAAAGAAGGTTTGTTCTCTGTAATTACAGCCTCTTTTAAACTTAATTTAAAAGCTTTTTAAAACAAGTACTGAAGACTACTTCTGTGGCGAATGCAGAAAGAATCCTTTTTTTAGGATTAAACTACAAAGAGATCATTTTGAGTCTGTTAAGTGCTACATATCCTTTAATAAGCTCAAAGCAATCACTTTCAGTCATACTTCCATTACAGCAAAAACGGCTAATTGCTCTAGATGGTATATAGGCTGCAAAGCACAACTCCTGTGGTTTCAGACTCATAAAAACAGGAAACGCAACCAAAACAAAGCAAACTGGCCTCATTACTCATTCTGCATATCCTGTGTATAGAATACCTACTCAGATCTAAAGTATCTGTGTGCTGCAAAATATGGGGAGGCAAGCATTTGATTTGGAGCATTAAGAATGTGTTAAAACTGCTGATAACTGTGCAATACTGTAGCCACTT
Organism: Hyperopisus bebe; assembly: GCA_026777045.1. Lineage (NCBI taxonomy): Eukaryota > Metazoa > Chordata > Actinopteri > Osteoglossiformes > Mormyridae > Hyperopisus > Hyperopisus bebe. The sequence goes on along the minus strand of JAODJW010000007.1, from coordinate 23,657,610 downwards.
CAGCATGTGTGTGTGTGGCATATTTGTGTGGTACAAATGAGACAGACTCTTCCCCTTTTAACACCTTCATTCATTAAGGAGGGACACATTCAAGTCTGAATTATTTTATTCCAAACTGGACAACTGAAGCTTTTTCTCGGAATGTTTGATCAATGTATTCAGACAGACAGTCTTGAAATTTAAATATTTTTACTTGATTCAGTTAAGTAAAAATGTTCCAGTGTGATTCCTTAAACTCCATAAAAAGATCGTGCTGGTTGCTTTAGAAGAACAGACTGAATCTTGACTCACCAGCTTCTCCAAAGGACTTTGGTATGGGGTGGGGGATGCAAGGATAGGGGGGACAGAAATAGGACTGAACATTAATAATCTGTAATTCACAATGGTAATAAAATTGCATTACATTTTTCATAAAATAAATGTTCCCGTTTATATATACACAGAAAAACATACTGTACAGACCCTCTAAGGACCCATTCCTGAAGGGGGGGGGGGGGGCACCACAGACATACAGGCGACACAGTGTGCAGCTAAGCAAGCACAGCTGTACAGGGCGGCCTCACGACTGCTCAGTGTTGGGGAAGCTGTGTTACAACATTTACAATTAGAGTCTTCAGGGACCGAACGGGCATCAGAAAGTACTGCAGATGAGCAGGGTGGCGCCCCCCCTCTGCAGCTGGCCATCCATGGCACTGCGGGGACCAGTGACGCAGCCTGATCGCCCCCGGCTATTGAACCTGCGTCTCGAAGCTGCCGTTCAGCTGCCCCTCTTCGTAGTCCATCTGACACAGAATCATGTTGTTCTTTAGGAAAAACTTGTCCCCCACGCAAAACCTGCAGGCAGAGACACAAAGACACGCTTTAACCAAAAGGGCGGCGCCCCGGGGCAGCGTTTGTTGCTGTGCCATCTTCACTGATCTCGTGCCAGTCAAGCTGCCCCTGGAAAAAGCCATGGGTCTCACTACAGTACTTAAAGCCTGTTCATTGTGGCCCGCTAACCGCACCCTGTCCGCAGTGACTATCCTCCAACGGCCATGACAGGGCTGGAGTGCAAAGCCATTCATGTGAACATGAAGGTGCTTCTTTAAATGAAAGAAAAAAAAAAATGTCATAAACCACATTTCCAAGCAGACAAACTGGGCGCCTGGCACCCAGTGCCACCACGGCCACACGCCTGCTTGCTATTTCAGGGCCTGGCACTGGCCGCACCGGTTGCCTAGGAAACCTGCCACCCCTCTTTGGTGGGGTTTTAAACCACTGGGGGTTATTAAAAAAAATATTGCTAAGTTCATACACGAGATGTGGTGGTGTGATGCAGGTGTGTGACTCAGGTTAGGACACCTGTGATCAGAAGGTTACTGGTTCAAATGCCACGGCCAGCAGAGAAATTTTACCGAGGGGACCTTAAGCAAAGTCCTTAACCTCAGCTATTCCAGAGACTGGCTGATCCTGCTTTCTCAGTCGTATGTCTGTTTGGGAAAAAAAATCCTTGACTAAACAAACAAATATATGTAAGGTCTGCCCTGGAGAGGCCTGCTGATCAGAGGTCAGTCTAGTTAGTCTAGTTAGTCTGTTAACACAGAGGTGCTTTGACACTGGTTAATTATACCAGCATTACTCAACCCAGTCCTCCTGGACGATCAGACAATGCATGTTTTCTACTCTGATAGCAAGGAGAGAGCAAAAATGTGGACCGTCTGAGGGTCCCCAAGGACCGGGTTGAGAAACACTGCATCACACACCCACACAGAAAAAGGGCCAATAGTCTGTGTGATCGTGAGTCACCCGCCTCACTCATGGCGGAGGATTTTCTTTCCGTGTTTATGCAAGATGTGCTTTTAATCCACCATGTGTGTATGTGTGTGTGCACAAGCTGTGGGAAAGGCTAGTGCAGCTGAAATGATACACGATTCTAGAAAGAAAGGAAAAAAAAAAAAAGCCCGTGAATGTGGGCCCAGCCAGCGTCGGCCCTCAGAGGCCCCTAACACGGATCCTCGCTGCACATCACCCCAATCCCCTCCCATGATCCCAGGGATATAGTCAAGGATGAGCCCCCGAAAAACTTCATTTTGTCAGCTGTAATTCCCCCACACCTTGTGCTTTCAGAGTGAAAATCTACAGCGTCTGAAGTGCTAATACCGGCTTCACTTCCTACTGCGGCTTAAAGACACCATTTAGAATGAAGTCTTCAAAATATGATCAGGCCTGACATTGATATAGCTGTCAAACTGAGGTCGACTCACAAGCTTAAATTGTTTTTCATCCACACTTATAATCCTGCACCCCACAAAATCTCTTACTTCAAAGATTACTTCTAGACTTTTCTCGCTCGCTCGTTTTCTCATGATTTGCTAAACCCAGTCAGCTTATGACCCAATTCGTGTTTAAAACTTTACTGAATGTAACAGGACATTTAAGTCATATCATAAAGTCAAAGTATAACAACTATCAATAGTCAGTGTGCATAAATTTTGTGCCGATCAATTGACAGAGGGAAATATATTTTCATGTGGGGCTAATTTCTTACATTTGCTGCAGAGTCTTTGCTCACCTCTGGTTGCAAAGTTGGCAGGCGAAACAGTCCAGGTGATAAACATTGTCTCTCGCTCTCATGACCATCTCGAAGGCGGGGATCAGCTTGCTGCACGCAGCGCAGTTTCCCGTCGTGCCGAAGAGCCTGGGAGACGAGCAGATCGGGGGTGGTCACCTTTCCAGGGCACAGCGATCATGGGAACAGCGTGCAACGGCAGGAACACGCGAAGCATTCTGGGCACGTGTCTTTAATGGCGAGGACAGAAATCAAGATGCCAATGTGTCACTAATGATCTAATTGAGGTGATAATGCAGCCTTAGTCCCGCACTTTCAAGAGACCCATCTGTCAGAATGTGAGACGGGTCCAAGGCAGACTGCAGTAAGCTTTCCTTCCTGAAAGTAAACAGTTAACGAACCTCCGCTTCTGACAAATCCAGCTGCTTTTTATGAACAGAGCAAAAACCCCATCAATGTAGTCGAAAAGGTAAAGGAAACCAAGGATTCAGTGATCATTTTGTCTGATCTCTGACGAAACCGGGAGAAGGAAGAGCAGGGTGACCTTGCAGAGGTAACCAAGTGTGGTAACCAGTAGATCAGAGAGAATCTTGATGCAGCTCTTTACCCTAAAAAACGTGACCCCTGTTTTGGGGCACTTTAAATAAAGCACAATGGACCCGCAGTCTGTCTACGCGCACATCCATCAAGAATTGCATAGAAGGATGCACTTCAAGTCATAGAAATTGCCATTTTCAAACAACAAAGTATAATAGAGAAAAATCCTCAGTTTGAAAAATTACATCCTGTACATGACCATCACAGGCATAATCTTTAATGGAAAAGCTTTAAAGGGGCTTTAAAGCGGCCCTATTATTCTTTTCTGGTTTCTCCCTTTCCTTTAGTGTTTTATATAGTTGTATTTGCATGTAAATGGTCTGCAAAGTCTTAAGGCCCAAAGTACACACCAACTCTGACCACAGAAACCACTTTTCTAATATGCCTTTTAAACGCCTCGCTGGAATTCTAGCCCTTACTTCTGTGACATGGTGAGGTCACCTTGTAACACAGTCCTTATTGGCTGCCTACGTGCAAGGATCTGTCTGCAAACTGTAAGACAGGGAACAATGTAGGGCATGCTGACCAATCAGGGCACACTGGGCTCATTGGGGGTGGGGCTTAAAGCTCACCCTGTAAGGAAAATAATGTTTTTTGGAACATTAGACCCCAAAAATAAGTGAAAATTAGCATAATAGGACCCATTTAAAAGCACTGATATTTTCAGGTATTTTCTCCCTCATCTATGTTTGAGCTCATATTATAAGCATATCCACAAATACACAGATATGTAGGTGCGTCTACATCATTTAGCTTTAGTGTACATAGACACAGGGCAGCACAATGCTCAGCTTTTTTTCCGGGTGATTTCCCATCCATATGCAATACTGCTTTAAAATATAACTATATATATATAAATAGCAATTTTACACTGACAAATTAATTTTCCCCTGTACAAAAGATTTTTTTTTTTTTACAAAATCAGGCACCAGAAATTTTAATACATGTGTAAATGACAAACTAAATTGCGCTTCTATAATTTACGTATTTAAAAAGTGTTCTTATGCAGAATTGCCTGCCATTATGGAGAATATCAGGACACCATGACAGTCGTAACTCCCAGCACACAGCAAGATGCTTTCAATGTTCTACCTGACATGTGATTCTCTTAAATTTTAAAGCTGTTATCCAGAGCTGCTTACATGGATATAATTCTTTGTACTGGTGGAACGATTTCAAGTGTCTCTTCATTAACCAAGTGCAAAGTATGACACGTGGAAAGGCTGGGATGGGGGTGACAGGCTTTGACGTTAATGTGGACGATTCATTTCTTAGCTGTACATTAAAACACTGGCTGCTGACCAACAGGGGAAGCAGGCGATCAGCAGGGCTGTGTTGGAAAAGCACTTATGGAAAATGGATGGACAGGAGAGACAGGACAGGGGGTGGAGCAGGATCCTCTGAGCAGGCAGGCTTTAAGTCCACAGCTGGGATGGAGCGGAGGGGGCGGGTGGTGCAGGGGGCAGGGGTCCGTGGACAGTGGCAGCACACATGGCGGTTCCTCCCAGTGCCACTCTACTCAGACACAGTGAGCTCATCAAGCACATTTCAGGGCTTGCAAGCCGGTACACCTACACACTCTATGCAGGGGTGCCCAATCCTACCCGCAAAGGGCCGGTGTGTATGCAGGTTTTTGGGATAACCTCTAGCTCAGCTGTTCAAACCCCGGTGTGAGGACTCCTCAGCCAATCAGTCCTCTAATTAGTAATCTAATTAGGGAGCTGCAGCAAGAACCCGCATACACACCGGCCCTTTGTGGATAGGATCGCCCACCCCTGCTCTATGCCATTGCATGTCTCCAGTTACCCAGCGAGGTGAAGCACTCACGGGCTGGAGTAGGTGGTGATGTTGAGGCGCCCTGGTAACGCCCTGCCCACCCCGGAACGCAGGCCACAGATGAGAAATAGCTGATTATTTCAATTTAAACACACTTTAAAAAGTTGGTCAATTCATAGATTAGCTTAGCGTTCTAGAGGAGATGCAAGAAATAAACTTGTTATACTCAAGTATCAGAAAGTCTCCCATGAGGCTTAACTGAATTACGGTACTTGTCAGCACTCACTCCCCTCTCTGAGTACTGGCAGCAACTCCGCATTAGCTCTGCAACAGTGCATGTTTGAAGCTACATGGCGTGTCGACTTCGTTTTCTCAATTGTCTTATTTCCTTACGTTTATTACTGCCTGGCTCTGCTGTGTTCTCAGCCTTCCCCCTCACCTCTGTTTGGGTTCTTGAAAAGCTCTTTGCAAATTAAATGCACAATTTTCTTCTGTACGGTTATTTGTGTGGAACCTCTGGATTTCCATGCTCACCGGTGCAGCCATGTGCTCAGAAGCGCGAGCCTCCATGTCTGTAATCCATACCGGTGGGACCGCAGAGTGGTTAACCACTGATTAAAAAAAATGAAGAAAAAAAAAATTCCCTAATGAACGAGTTAATTTAGGGAGCCTGGACTGATTTTGCAGGCATGATTGAAGACAAGTTCATACGAAGCTCTCAACACTTAATTCCCACCATATTCTTCATAGACACAGGAAGAGCGCAGCCATTGGATGGGGTGTCGGTCCCCTGCCCCAGAACTCGGCGAAGTAAAAATATTACAGGAACACACCTATCTAGTAAATCCTCTCACTCAGTCTTATCTGGATTACCAGACAGATGTTCCTTAACCCGTGCGAGCAAACAGACATCACACTCCTGGGATGTTCCCTTCCCCAGCCTGCATCCAACACGCTGCCTGTGATCAGCCTCCTGCTTCTGATGTGGACAGCCCGCGTCTCAGTCTGAGGATTTCTCCTCTCTGTGTTCATGGCGCTTCCATGAGTTAAAACCAAAAGATCGGGGGGAAAAAAAAAAAAAAAAACATTAAAAAAAAATTGGGGCTTTGGTTTATGTTGGGCTTTTTCAAATTAAAGTGCAATTTAAAATGTATTTTTGACTTTACTCTTCCAAAAACTGACGTATTGGTTTAACATTTCAAATGCACATTAAGCTCTATAGTGGGAAAAAAAACAACATGTTTAAGTTTAGTTACACAGAAATAAAACACTAAGCAAACCAGAGAGTTTGACGGATTGCTTAGTCACATCGGGACCGTCAGATCCAAAGCGTGGCAGTTCTGCCTCCTGCAACAAGGTCACCGGATTCTGAGCCCTAGAAAAATGAAGCCACTAATTAATCCATTGTTCCCTGTAATAATGAGAGAGAGCGGCAGAAAGCACCAGCAAAGCTGCCTATTTATGGAATAAAATGAATGTCAAGTGGATTTAGAAATAGTTGAGGGCAGCACAGATTTCGGTGGGGAGGCACCTGTATGGCATCCTGTAAACCCCCCCGCGCCTCGCCCTCACACCCTATGCCCCGACAGAGGTCCTTTCATAATTAGTATCACTTGGCAGGACTCCAAAACCCACACAAACGGGGGTGCACCTGATCCTCCCAGCTCCCTTTAATGAACTCCCACTGAATAGGACCTGGTGGT
>JAODJW010000007.1:23613689-23636999 GCA_026777045.1 Hyperopisus bebe | reverse complement strand
GAGAGAGAGAGAGAGAGAGAGAGAGAGAGAGAGAGAGAGAGAGAGAGAGAGAGAGAGAGAGAAAAAAAAGAGCGGCTGTGTATGTGAGTTTGCGGTGAGATCACGAAAGGTAGCAATGATGCTGTTTTATAACGACTCGTATATTGCCGTGTATTTCCCTCCATCCATTATGCTCAGGGTTTGACATATATTGCGTCTAATTGTATTTATTAGTATTTCTCGGAATAAATCCGCACGCTGACTAGAGTGCTCAGAAGCATTCTTCATAACTAGATAAGAAATGTTTTAAAAAGATATAGTACAACAAAATGACCCTGCGTTTGGATTCAAAAGATTAGAAGAGTTTTGAGTCTGGTAATATGATTGCTGGCTGCGATGGTCTGCTGTCTTGTAGCGAAACCCTAAAGAGCTGTACTTTAGCTAGATCTGCGGAGACTTATCTAATTAAGGGAGAGATACGACCCAGATTAACTGCTCAATGCGGAGAGTGCTTTCTTGTTTGACAACAGGCAACGTAAAGCACATCTAGTGCGGTATGATTTCTTTACATTTGTGTAAGTCGTTATTGATTAAAACGTCTTTCGTTTGGGATGCACGCATGTAGGAGCCAGTTATAATTTGTTTTACGGTAAAAGAAAGCTTGTCATAGAAATAGTATGCGACGCAGTGAGAGGTAGCTGATTATAAATATCAGAGGACCTATCATCATTTGGCCTTCAGAGAAATCAATATAGTACGATGTGGACCTTTCATTCTGTGTTTGAAACTGAATGAATTTTTTCTTTCCAATATCCTGAGTGTCCACTTTTATATTACTGGTTAGTTTTATATGGTGTGTGGAATTCACCAATCATGGTTATATCCACATTTAAGTAGGCTGCCATGATCATAGAGAAACAATTTGCCCCCACCAAAATCAATTGTATGGTCCTCTGCCACTGACTTTCTGGTTGACATCCCTGACTTTTCATTTCAGCAGTCAGACAGATTGATGACTTACAACCAAAAATGTATGTTCGCTGACCTCGGGCGGAAAGTAAAAGGCACATAATTAATCCAGTCATACAAAAGGAAAAGAGCGGAATGGTGTAGTGTCACAAACCTAGGACTTCAAATGGCCGTTTGACATTTGAAAGTAGAAATGTGTCATGACAGAAGGCATAATCACAAAGGAGATGAACGCACATGTGTTTATATGTGTCAGCTTGCATGTAAATAAGACAAAATGCATAAGTGAGATTCAATTGACGTGGATTTCTTTTACAGTTATAGTTGTATTATTTTTCCCTCCATTTTAGATGTTACACTCACAAGTAAGCAATGTATTGGTAAGGAATGCCTGTCCTTTTACATGAGAGTATAAAGGGCAGAGTAAAGTCTAACCGCGTCTATTTGCCCACTCCGGAGGTATGTCTCACTCGGTCATCTCCCTTTATTAGACGCCAGACCTTGCTGATGTGGACACTAGCACACAAGCCCTCACTACGTAAAGGTCAACTGTAGGACGCAGCTGCAGTTGAAGTTGATCCTCTGCAATACAGTTAATTAGAATTCACCATGCATTCATTAGGCTCATCAATGCCACGTTCTGCATTCAGTCACCGGCAAACATCAATCTGTAATTAACCCTGATTCATCTGACAGCAACAGGTATTGTGATGTTACTCTTCTGCAGGCAGGAAATCTTTGGACGTTTGGGGGGCTGGATAGTGCAAACTCTGTTTCATAGCAAATGTGGTATTTTCTAGGTCACCAACAAGGACAGGCTGTATGGACACGTTCTTCAGAATCACCTACAATGTTAGAGGGTGATAAATGTTAGTCTTTTCATTGTGTGTTCACTGTGCATAGTTTTATTTCTTTGGAGTGCTTTTTCCTTTTTAAGATGTAATCAATCCAGTTTTGCACAGTTAAGGTGACACAAATACTATGGTGACACAAATATTATGTTATATAATATAACGTGACAAATATTATGATTATATATTATGAAAAATTAAAATTAATGCACTAGGTAAAATTTTCAGTTTTTTTGTAATAGTAACATACGGGCACCAAAACTAACAAAGGCATGAAAATGAAACATATACAATGTATATACAAATTTTCATGACATTTTCTGCAGGTGCTGTTTAAAAAATATTGTAACAACACTTTAATATAAATCACTTGCTTTGCTCTACATTATTACAATGGCAATTTGTTTTATGTACCACTAGGGGGCTGCACCTCCAGACTCGGTCTGCTTGCTCACATTGAGATGTGTACACAGTGTGGAAGGCTGTTGCATAAAAAACACCAAGCAAACACAAAGACTGAACGTAATCCCATAGATGATCTGACAGATTAGCTAATTTCAACAAAAGCAGCCGCTTTAAATAACACAGAGTTAAATAACACAAAGTTCTGCTTCAATTTTAGTTCTTTATCTCACTGAACAAAATTTACCTGGAGATGGAGAGAGCGTTGTTAAAACTCACAATTCATCAATGACAATGTTATTTTGATTTTTCCAAAGAGTTATGGTATAACGCCTCCTAGTGGCTGGATGCTGCATTTTTTCCTTTGTAGGTGTAATATGCAAATTGGTCTTTAAAGATATTATTAATGCATTCTGTGGTTTTTCTGAAGCTGCCATAAGAAGCCCTGGTGTGTCCAGGGCTCTGTGGTGCTGCTGGACCCACAAGCAGCGGAAGCCGGAAGCCTGTAAACAGCCACCAGGCTACAGGGGGGTGCTCGCTGTAATTGTCAAACCTACTTAAAACACGCTCACTATACACTTTCTCATTAAAGCAGAGGAGATGCAGCTAAAAATAGACTAAGCGTTGTCTAGGAGGGAAAAAAAGATCGCCTAACCAAACATTTAATCCATCTTTAATCCCAGTCATTAAGAATTAGACATGCAGAGCTGTCCGGCCGTGCTTCTAAATTACAATCAAACGGTTACCAATTACACAAATTATTGACGGTAGATTCCCTTTTCAGCTGCAAATTAAGGCTATTAAGAAAGGCTCCTTTTTAATGCAAAAGTAACTAATTAACCAACGGATGGGAAATCTGCAGCACAGATATCAAAAAAGAACTCAGTGCACATTGCAGAAACACAAGGGAACCAATTAGTTTAATTATCAAAACAGCTAATTAAAATTGCACAGTTCCTAATTAGTTCTTTGCTTTTTGCCTCTAATTGACAGCGGGGAGATAAATGGGCTGCCGATGAAAAGGGGGAGAGGAGAAAAACAGGGGAAACTTTGCTGGAATATTTACGCTGACTTTATCTCTGTCTGTGTGGCAGCCCTTGAAAGTAGAAAATTAATGACCTTAATTCCCAAACTGTTTTCCTCTTACTGCACTCCTCTCTGTGTTCCTGGTGCATTCTCCTTTGTACGGGCCTGCCACCCTGCCAGCTACTGGAACGAGAGAAAAGCGCAACTGTGGGGCGGGAAAGAGCCACCAATTCTCCTCATAATATGACAGCTCCCACTTAACAAAAGAGTAAGATGAAAGAAGGAAGCAGATGCAGCCACTGGGAGCATTGCATCCTGGGAGCAGAGTGGCAGCCTACTTCACTAAAAGGTTTCCATCATCTTTGCAGGACTAATTTGTCGCATTGAAAAGAAGGAACTTGGCAGTGAGGATATGGATACAAAGATGTAATAGAATCACTTTAAAGATTTTACTTTGGGTGCCAAATTGAATGTTAAAAAGGCCGACATATAATTGGCTGTAAATCTTCTGCATTTGCACGTTGCTGGAGGAATCCAGCACGTGATCGCAGCCTCAGTTCAGGGTCTGAAAATGAAACGGTGGGGGGGGGGGGAGCTTAGTTACATTACATCCCGTAGATACATTGTAGGGGTGTCCCCCACCATCACTACAATCTTTTACATGGTCTTTGAAAGTCAAGAAGAAATATGGATTCTGTCCCACTGGAAGGGAGAGTCTGCAGGTCGCATTTCTGAGCTGCGTTGCGGGTGTGGTCAGGAAACACGTTCGTGCTTCTCCTTACATGGCTGTCGCTGCGAGGACCGCCTTTGTTCTGTCTTTACACCCACAGCGTCATGTCTGGGCACACGTGTGGGTGGCCTTCCCAGTGTACGCTGACAGATAACAGGCGGGCCGCTTGCTTTGAAATGAAATGTAAATTTCATGTTTTTTTTTTTTTTTTTTTTTTTTTAAATCTGCATTAAACGGTGCAGAGAGCAGAGGGATGTGGGCTTGGCGTTGAGTACAATTCCATTTGCGTCTGCAGCATGATTATAATGCGATGTAGTTACATCCCCCATCCCTTTAAAATTAAACACACGCACGTTCAGCTGACGTTTGGAAAGCCTAGACTTCAGGAGGAATAGCTATTGGCGAAATCCTACTAAAAGGTATTAATAACGGCATGCTGGGGGGCTCTTCTCCACATTTGTGCAAAGGAAAGGTATTTGTGTTCCCTATTAATATGTCCATCCTCATTTGTGTACTTGCTGAGGCATTAACTTGCCTGTAATTTCAATCAGCGGCAGCAGACTAAAGAGCTTCGGGTAACAGCGCTGGAGAGAGATTTATCTGCCCCCAACTCACTGCCGCTCTTGAAAATCACCCTAAAGACACCCTTGGGCAGCTAAGCATCAGCCCCAGGGAATACAGCATTCACCACATACAAAGACAAAGGTGCCCGCTAATTGATAAACCTTTAGTTTAGTATTTATTGTGCCAATCTAATTATCAACCAGTGCACTGCATTCATTCATTAGCTCCTGGGCACCACTAAATATTCCTCTGTTTTTGCATTAATATACCATTTGGGGGGATACAAATGGATCGGTTCATTGGGGGGGGGGGGTACCTCTGTACCTTTAAGGATCACGGGGAGCCCCCACACTTGTGTCAGTTTTTGGTAGCGGGCTCCATGCTAATGACGTGCAGTGTAAGTTTAGTTTTAATTGTTTCGTAAACACACCATTGAAAAGGAACTGATTGGATACAGTTCGCAGACACTTTATTAATGTTATTTTCATATGTTAATTGGTTTGCGTAATTATTGTTGTCGCCTGGCTACGGAATACCTGGCATTGAGAAGGTCGGGGGAGGAGGCGGTTTGAGGAAGGAAGATTCCAATTTACATTAAATCTGCTCCTGTGAACATTAAATAATAATGGGCCTGTAACCTGAAGGTGTGTTCAGTTAGCAGAAAGCAGTTTTATAATTTATACGCCAGCTGTTTCAGTGCTTTTGAGTCCATCCCGCACCCCCTCTGCTTTTAATGAAATCCTGTTACTGGAGAACAGACTGGGCTGAATTGAGATTTTAATCCCATTGACGTTCGGCTTGGCAGCGCACACTGCTGGGGACTTTAAATGGAAAGGCCCGTAATCAGAGGACACTTGTATTCAGCCCCCTACAATAATGAATCTCATCAAATGTTAAAGTTGTGCACTAGGGGTTCGCGTTTCAAGGTTTTTTGACCATCCCCATCGGAGACAATCCCCCGAGAGCGTGTGATTACTCAAGTTTAGCAGTTTATTGCCTCATCTTTCAATGGTCACCGAAGCACAAAATTCTCATCTAGGTTGGTCTTTTTTTTTTTTTTTAAACTCGAACACGGCAATATAGACTGCAGACCCTCTGAAGGAATCCTGCAGTCACCACCTGCATTATTGTGCTGTTGTACCATGTATGCATTATACATTATTTATTTTATTGTAGGACTGTTAGTGGGAGGACAGCTGTGAGAGACTGGGGCAAAGTTGGCTCTCCTAGGCCTCCTTTCTCTCTCCGCTGGACCTCCGGTCGAGGTTAAAACTGGGAGACCGGAAGTCGGCTAAATGTCATGCAGGTGAGGAGCTACGGCACTCGCTCGGCTGTCCAGCTGAACTCCAAGTTCTGCTCGGCGTCCCGGTTGCTGCTCAGCCTCAGTTCTTAATTGCTTTATTTGTTTGGATAGTGGGGTGCTTCAGCTGTCAGTCAGGTGCTAATTAAAATGTGTTCCAAAGCCAGCTGGAGTCGGGGCCCTCAAGGAGTGACGCCGGGCAGCTCTGCTAGAGGAGCGACACTTCTGGAGGGAAGAGCTCGCACACCGCGCTGTACCCAGGCAATCCGAATGACATTTCATTCCTACTGGCACTCTATAAAAGCCTTGCATCATACTTGGAGCTTACATTTAAGAGTGGGTACTAAAATTTGGGTGGGTATGGGGGGGTTTCTTTCTGGGTCTCAGGATAAAGAATACACTAATTAACAGAGCCAGAGTAAAGCCAGAGCCAGCCTCAGAGGAGAGTGGTCCAGGATTGATTCTTGATCATTTTTAAAATGTTTTTTTTTATGGTCCGTGTTTAAGTTTGGGTTCTGTGGTTCCGCTTTCAGTTAAGCAGACGCAACTGAAGCTGCCCTGTTCTGAGCACGTGAGTGAGGAGTAACTTTGGGGACGTGGTGGGCGAGCTAGGAGTGAGTCTCCGGGGGCGTGGGCCTGAGTGGGGGGCTGGCGTGAGCTGCCCTAAGCACCATCAGGGAAGGCTGCTGGGACGTCGGTACATTAGCAAATGGACTTTAAATAGGACACAAATAACATGTAAAAGGGTCTAACTTCTATGAAAATAAGCCTTAATGGATCCTGTCTTTACTGAAAAATGAATGCTTTTAGTTTGTTGGTTTATAGAAAAAGCTCTTGTATTGTTAAACAAAGCTTTGGTGTACTGCACAAACTTTTCATTTTGCTGGATAATGGGCACAATGTTCCCTGTGTCATTTTGGTCATCGTGCTAATGCTATAATCAAAGTGGAAATGTGCAGCCCTTTACGCCATTTGCCATGTGCTGGACATTCTGGGCTGACGTCAAACTACCTTTTGTTACACCATTCTCCTAGCTCTCTGTCTCCCGCAATACTGATCTGGGATCAGTGGTTGCGATAATGAACTGCCCACCAGCTGGTTCCCTGATCAGCGATTACTAAGGCAAGAGGTGACCTAGGATGCAATGGGAAGTTCATCCAGCGCTGGAGTATCACCTCTAATGGTTCTCCTTGGTTATTTTCCTTACTTTGATGCAAAACCTCTTCAGGAATCCACAGTTAGTCTAAACCACAGATAAGGGTCTTGTCTGTGATTCATACCCTTATAAATATTTGTCTTAGTGCAACTGAACTAAATAATGAAACCGATTTTTTTTTCAACAAGATATCCCTCTGCCTTTGCTGAGGATGGAGGCTTCAGCAGGATGGGCGATTGAGATGTTGCCAGTTTGAATTCCCTGGTTGGCAGAATAGTCATATTGTCATTCGGTCCTTGAGTAACCACCTCCAAGAGTTCTCTAGGGGCTCCAGATAAATGGCCGGCCCTGTGCTCAACCCCAACGTTCTTTATCCCCTGAGCAATACAGCATATGCCAAAGCCATAGTACTCCTATGTACTCGTTATTATTACCCGTTCCAAGATCACGCTGTAACCTAAGTGTACAAGACAGGGTATGAAGTGATATATGCAACTTATTGTTGTGCCCAACAATGATAACAATGGGTGATATGTGGGGTGTACCACACAAAAAGCAATTATTAATACAACAATTACATAACCACCCAAGGACACGGGCTTTCAGCTGCATTTTCAATGGCTGGGAAACAGTAAGAGTTACGTGGTGGATACTGACCTCACCACAGGACAGGCAACCTTCAGTGAACACCCGCAAAACTCAACACAGGACAGCACTTTCACATGCACAATTGCGAAAAACCAACAGCAGCAGAAAGGCAGCAACAAACAACAAATGGCAAAAAAGATATCTCTTAAGGAGAATATGGTTGTTCTCACATTTATGACATTGGGGTCTGCTGTTCTTCTCAGCGATAATTAAACTCCACCAGAATTACCCCCATGTAGACTATAAATATTCATAATCATTCATGGCCGGCAGCCGTCATGCTTGAATCCTGGTGCAAAGCAGTTAGTAGAGCCAAAAATCTTTTTTCTTAATCTTTTACCCTGAAAAGAGGCCATTTAATCTTTGTCTACCTATTTCTTCTGTTTAAAAGGAATTTAATTTGCCAAAAATTTAACAATCACTCTCTCTCACTGATCTGTCTGTTGGGTTGTCAAGACTGTTAATCTTTTTTCAGGCCTACAATAATGAGCCCGATTTATTGGTCAAAGGCCATTATAATTTGAGGTCTTATTTTATAAACTAATTTCCACAGACTGATGGAAGCAAGCATAATGAATCACAAACACATCCCCGAAGATTGCATTGTAAAAGTCAGAACAGACAGGAAATTGTAATTAAAGAAAGGAAATTGCTTCAAAGACACACTTGATTTCAAAATGGGCTAAGCAGAGAATTTTGCAAGGATTTAATTATGGCCCAATTTGCTGAGAATTCAACTATTTCTTCCTGTCTCCAAGTCCTTCTGTAATTCTCTGTTCCACACAGCACATACAGTGTCGGGGGGAATCGTACTTACATTTGTTCACAACTCAGTTGATTATTTTGTAATATATTGTCCTGTTATTGTTTTTCCACACTGGTGTGTCGGTGCTGGGTGCACATGAAGGGATTAACAGCGACACCTCCTCCTTTCTGTCCCCATATGTTCAGATCAGGCGCTCATGGAGGCCCCTTAATAACCCTGTCACATTCCCAGTTAGAATTAAACGCCTCACATCTAATATCACCTCATAATTACGGTTTGTATTTTGTTGAAAGACAGACAGCTGTAGGGTAGAATAAGCAACTAGGAAAGCTCAGTTTTGGTGTTTCAATATTATTGCAGGATTTTCAGTACATGCATGCTGTTGATATATTCATCCACACAAGTAAAATAGATAGTAACTAGATAAACATTCTTATGATACTGTAGCTAAATGTAGTAACTGTGCAGCTAAATTAAGAAATATACCTTCTGCAGCAGAATGTGTAATATATGAGTGAAAAAGAAACCAGAAATTACCAGAAATTTTAATTACCAGAAAGTTTATATGGTCTTTTGACTGGATTACACTCAAGCAGGTCTTGGATCTTTCAAGGAAGAAAATATATACAGTAAATGTATGTACCCTGGGTCTGCTTATATATCCTATATATTAAATACAATATACAGACTGAAGTACTCTAAAGCTACATATTCATATTCTACGCCTATAAGATGTGTTATTTGTATATGTTGCACCATAAATCATACAAGGTATTCATTATTAAAATGAAGGATATGGATTCCTGTAGCTTAGCTAACCTTTAGTCCATATAATAACAGGATCACTTTTAACGTATTCAAGATGATTTCGTCATATCTGTAAATTCGCTATTTATGTGAAGGAAAATCCAAAGTAGGGCAAGTTTACACAAAGCAAAGTCAGTTTAGAGACTCAGAAAGATCCCACATGTAACTGATTTACGCCAGTATTCCAGAAGGTCTTACGGACGCAATCGCTGTCTAATTGGATTTCTTTTGTAGGAAAATCTCTGCTCTCTGAGTGCAAATGGGAGCTGGATCCATATTCCGTAGCGATACAGGATGACTGCAGCTACTCCGTGAGTAAATCGGCACGCTCCCTCCCTGAAAGGGCGGCTATTGATCAGAGAGCACTAAAGCTTAGGCCCTGAAGAACCTCTGGTGACATGGGGGTCGGTCCGATAGGGCAGTGTGGCTGGGGGGGTGCTGGTCAACACGCACGTCTCGGTCATGCCTGCAGAGGCAGTGACGGTCACATGGCCCAGCGGGCCGGCTGAGTAAGAGTAACAGGGGGATTTCAGCTGAAGAGATCAATTATAGATATAAGGAAATGAATGGGGGGGTGGGGGGGGTAATTAAATAAATTATTTAATTAATGTGATATATCATGCTGGGAAGTGAAGGAAAAATTAGATTCTGTGTTTGGGTGAAGCTGGGTTTCTAAAAACCCTCAAAATCGTATTTAATTAGAAAAGAAAAAAAAGTTTAAAATATGATTTCCATAGGGGCGTTTTGTGACAGAAAGGAAATGAATAAGTGTTCTGAGGCTGAGTGTGAGATGAACCAGGCTAGCTGTGACTGTGAACGGCCGGCCTGATGCAGCCCCAGCTGAACGCATGCGTAGCCTCTGCGAGCCTCGTCTAAATCTCCCAAACACGCGGTTTGGGTCCATAAGATGCACGCTGTAAGTCAGGCTGAATGGAGTTTCACACTGACAGGGAAGGAGTGAATGAGGCTGTATTAGGGTAAGGTTTTATATCCTCAGCCACTCAGTCAGACAGGGTCATTTGAGAAACTGGGCGCTTCTCTGCTTCAGGTCACTTTCAGGTAAAGGTTGCCTGTCTGTTGGCATCATAACTGTTTCCATATTCTTACACACCAAGCCGGTTCTAAGACTGAGCAATCAGCTCTATTTTTGGCACTGGGTCTGGCCATTCTCTCACTGATACCCTCTGTCTTTCTGTACAGCAGCTTTAGCTTTGCCTGATAGGACGTTTAGTGAATAGTAGGCCATTGTGATGATGGGGTGAGCTTCCTTGCTTATTTATTAGGGAATCTTGGGTTTTCAAAACACAGGCACACAGAGAAACATCCAACAGCAATTTTGTACGCACAACAGAGGCATAGTTAGAGGCACAGTCCATGAAGTGACATGTTAATGCTACAGTAATAGGTGTTTTCCAGTTTAATGCTTTCTGTTACCATGTGGTTATATACGTATAGGTGAACTCATCGTCTTCCGATTGCTAATTCTGTAGCTTATGCCAGGCGGCACAGGGCACAAGGCAGGGCAACATCCTGGGTGGGATGCCAGTCCATCACAGGGCATGGGGCTGGGGACACCCTGGATGGGATGCCAGTCCATCACAGGGCACGGGGCTGGGGACACCCTGGATGGGATGCCAGTCCATCAAAGGGCACATACATGCTCACACAATATGGGCAATTTAGAGAGGCCAGTTTAACTGTGTCTCTTTGGACTGTGGAAGGAACCTGGAGACATGGATCAAACCCAGGCAACATGCAGGCAACATGCGAACTCGACACACTCAGGATGGGACCTGCAGCTGTGTGGCAATACTGAGCTACTATGCTGCTCCTATGTACAAATGAGGACATTTTTGGAGCATGTCTGTGTGTGAGGGCAGCAATTCAGGCTCCTTTGTATAAATATAAATCAAATTAAATCTAAAAAGGTTTCAGGGTAGTTTCCCACAAGCTATCCTGTCATATTCTCTGTGTTTGGTGACAGCCAGCCTCAAGGACTCTCTTACATTTATCCTGCCACCTGTATGACTCTGTCAATTGTAAAAAACACAAATGCCTAGATACGATTTACGAGTCTCTTTGAGAAATGGCAGTTTGGTTGTTGCTCTGGATTAATTTGCAACGGGTTGTCGTCTCTGTACTGCCTAAGCGATGGCGTCATCTCTTCCTGCAGAACCCCCCCCGTGGGCCACAAGAGCAGCCCCCTTAAGGCTGCTATGTGTCCACTTCGCACGGGGACTCTCGGAAGAGCAATGCGACGACATGACATTCATGCAGAGATGCAGGACAGCAGGACCATCGAGTCCTGCGCCGCGAACACGTCAAAGCTGAAATTTATGGGATGACTCATTGATTATGTAAACAGCAGAAGAACATAAAAGCTGTCCTAGTGAACTGTAATTAGCAAAGTAATTTATTCCAAGCCACATTATCACATGAATTCTTACTCTTAAAGTATCCTTTCAAATGGGAGCCCATTTCAAAATGAGCTGGACACACACAAATTATACTGCATGTGAATGGAGCTGAAATCTCGACTGTGGTATAAACTGCTTACCTTCAGCAGGAAAAAAAGTTTAGGAGGCTTAGTCTGAACTCACAAAGGAGTGTTATTGTGTTCCTTTAGACACCGCTTCAGTAATGGAGTAGAGAACTCGCTAATGTATAACGTGCTAACTCCGCTAATGAATCAGTTGAAAAATTTGCCAATTCTGAGCATTAAACTATCATGCAACATCCTGTATACCAGCAATGTAAATGAGTAGCACTTTGCTTTGAATAAACTCCTCAACCTAATGAGCTGAAAAGAGCGTGATCCCCCTCCTGTGCCAGTGACAGTAAGCTTGTAGCTGTGGTATTGCGGAGACATTAGCTGCTTACATGTATGATTTGAAGCGGTGGTGTGTGTGTGTGTGTGATTTTATTGATTTAGTTCATAGATTAAATGCAGGACTCATCGATCATTCATAATAATACCTCCGTAATGTGCCTTGTGTGAGAATTAAATGTTGATCTTATACTGAAGCAAGGCGCCTGTACTGTATAACAGGTGTTAACCAGACTTGCATATGTCTGCCACATAAAGGACCTCCGTCAGAGTGCCTCCATTGCATTTACAGACGGCTGAGTAATGCTGAAATGATTAACTGTTGACTACCCTCTTTCTGCAAGGTGGGAGAGGTCTGCATTCAAATGGGGACATCAAATTAGGCCTCTGAAACGAGGGTGCTGGTAGGGTGGGTGTCCTCTGCATCACCCTGTGTCTTTGCAGGCCTTCCCTGTATTGTAATTCAATAACCTACAGAAGGGCCATTGCTGCTTTTTCTTTTACTGGGGGGGTGGGGGGGGGGGGCAGTGTATCCTGTAACTACCCAGGAAAGCAACATATCAACAGCTGTTAGAGCTGACTTGAAGGTTAAATATTAGGAAGGAATCCAATTTCTCTTGTCTGTTCAGCTCAGCGGTGTGTTGGATTGCGGGTGCAGTGTGCTTACGGACTGTGGGATATGAAGTAGGCTAATCAATCCCCTCTGCTCCATTCTCAAATTCCTCTCATATCAGGTCCCTGCCCCCCAGGCAGACCCTTCTGCTTTCCGAAAGCCAATTCTGCGCGAAATAAGAACTGTGACCTGCAGCTAGAGGGTGAAGTTGAGTTTTCCCTTCATGATTAATCTCTTCTTGGGTGGCTCTCAGAAAACGAGCGGGGGAAGAGAGAGGGAGAAGGTGGGAAAGGAAAAAAATAAGAAAACTTGCAAGTGGCCGCCTTTTGAGGGGCAGCTTTTTTCCTTCTTTACCTTTGAATGAGCCCAGTGCACTGAAGCCAGCTTATCAGTCGAGAGAAAGAAGGAATTCATTTTTTTGCCATTGCTTCATGTTGACTTTGAGAAAGCGGACGACCCAATGCTACGATTAAACCTCGGCTGCCATAATTGTCAACCCGGCTGCGGCAGCGATGAAACTTGGAGTATGTTTTTTAACCGCTCCTCATTTCAAGGACGTTAGAGGGCTCCGGCGATGGAGTGCAGCTGCATCAAGTGTTTGGCAACTAATAAACTCAGGCGAGCGTGTCACAGAGATAGGAGGAGATAGACAAGCTCTATTATACTGTGAGAATATAACCTCATCTATCTCCTTCCATTTGAATATGCTCACAGAACAGACGACCTGGTCAAATCATTGGCTTAAGAAAGCGCAGCGAAGCCCTGTTTTATTATTTACCGCACTTTTTATTAGCCTTTATTTGCACAGAACAGACAGTGCATTTGAACCCTTTGCTGGCAAACTTAAAGAGGTCAGTGTAAGCCAATATAGAAGTGAAATTTTTGTGTAGAGCCACTAGATGGATAGAGCAGAGGAAGAGAAGAAGATAGACAAGGTGATATACCCTTAAAGGACCCGTATCACATTTTAGTGGTTATAATGACATCGGTCACTGAGATTGGACCTGTCAACTGCTCCTTCATCAAGTCGGATTGCTCTTAATGGCTGTTGGTGATGTTTCAGACATAGTGTTAAATCTGGGTCGATGCCCAGCCCAGAGTGTTGTTTCAAAAGACTAGGTATTAAGTCTTCTCTGAGTGGGTTAGACAGTGAAGTTCATTATTGTGTTTTAGGAGGATGGCCGTCTGTCACTGAAGAAGCACCCATCAAGCAGAAGCAGAAGATGCCAGTGGGGTCTTTCGGTACCAAAGCAGCAGCCAATCGTCCGACACCATTCTGATTTGGAACATGAGATGCTGAAGGGAGATATTCATCATTTCATAGCACTGGGACCATTGAACACTAACGATAACCTGCACGGGAGAAACAGGATGACAAAGCTGAAGCTTCTGTGGACCCATGACTCATAACTTCCTATTTGTAACCGTATTGGAAGACTGACCGCAATTCTTTTGATGCTGCAGACACCACACTCAAGTCACTCTGTAGTGTTTTAAGTTAAGCTTACTGTGATTTTTTTAAAGTGATTTTTCATAAAGAATGTGCCATATAGACATAACCAGAAGAAATCAAATCACTTTAACCAAGGCTAAATACTTGTAGGAAGGGTTTCCATTTTTAATACTTTATTGATAAGCTCGTCTTCTGAGTAAAAGCATCACATGGATCTCTAGTAAATTTTAAAGCATACTAAACATTTTGATGCACATGCTTGCCCCTCGTCTCTAGCGTCCTGCCAAACTAAAGATATACACAACAACACATTTCAGTGTAGGTTTATATATTTCTTTATTCTTCAGCTTCCGAAAGCTCTTTTCAAAGCATTTCTTGGCATGACCATGAGGGACCACAAGAAAGTAGGTTGGAGGAAGAAGTGACTTCGGCCCCAAAAAGGAAAAGCACCTGGTCAGGTTTACCATAGTGGGTACAGTGCTCTTACAACAGCCAATGGGAGAGCCGACAGACTAACGCCAAGAAGTAGTCATTGACGGCTGGGCAGGAAGAGGAGTGTCCATTTATGCTAATCCAGGCATGGAGTATCATAAAAAGAAACCTGGTGAACGAGGGTGTCCTTACATATTATTAAAGAAAATCAGCACAGAGCATCACCTCCCTGCGCGCAGTGCCTTCTCAGTGCTGCTGCAGCATGTAACATGTTATTGAACAAAGGAGATTGTGTTGCCTGAATGAACATCCTTGTTTCACATGATGAATTCAATCAATGGGACGTGGCTGAGTGCTTTGCAGGTATCATATTTAAATAGGGGAAGTTTAGTTATAAACTCCTTAAGAAGGTTCACAGTGGTTCACAGTGTCACCTTCATGGTCTCATATTCCTCACAGTGGTGCTTCAGCCTACCAGCAGACGGTTTCATAGTGAAATACCATCGAAAGCTCACTGTGTGCCGCATCGTGCTGGCTGTTAGGCTGACGTACTCTGGCTTTGTGTAAAAAGGCAGCCATTATCTTACCGTTTCTGATGACATGGCTGACTGGCACCTTGTCAGATGCGGTTATGGCTCGGGTGCAGGTGCTAAAGGACCTCTCGCTGACTGCAGACTATATTTTTCATGCCTCTTGATGGAGGACAGACCACACATAGCACTATTCTGCCTGTCAGTCTGACCGCACTTAGGCTTTTAAGAGTGTCTGCCGGAGCCCAGGCCGAATGTGATCAGGCTCCGCCTCTCCCCGTGCCCTTATGACAGTTTATTCAGGGAAGCCCTAATATGCTGTCAGTGGTGCTTCCCACCACAGCGGCCTTGACTTACCTCCCGTGTCTGTCCCTGTCCACGGGGAGCCCCTGAGGCTGCAGGCCCTTGCCTTGCCACCGATGGCGCTCTCCCGGATCTGCCACTGAGGCAAGCAGGAGGTGGCATGTTCTGGTACTGCCAGGAAGAAAATCCATACAGCAAAAACCTGCAGTGTCCTCTTACTTAAGCAGTCTGGTTCCAGTGTTTTCACTTTTTTTTTTTTTTTGCATCCTCGGCAAATATCTTTGCAAATCTAGGTGCCGATTTCACCAGTTTTTAACAGCAGTGTTGCTCAAACCCTCAAACTTACAGATTGCTCACAGACAGCAGTTCTTGGGGCTTTACACTGATTTTTCCCGGGCGCTCTAGTGTGCTCTAAATTGGTACTCTAAGTAGACTTCAGTATTAATATACAGAAGGTACTGGGTAGAAGGCAATGCAAACTGAACTATTTTGTTCTTCTAAATGTGAAAGCAAATTTAATACAGAATTTTCTTTGAATGTATTTCCAGTAGTGAATTTATACTACAGATGTACTGAATGTGGTACCATAAAAAAGCAAAAATAAATCAGATTTAAAGCTTGATTTGTACCATCTCCGAGAGGGAGCACGCGCTGCCGCAGCACCACTAGGATAAACAGGCACTCCACCCTGCCATGACGTAATTGTATATATTTTAGGCATATAAAATAATCACGATATGCTGCCAAATAATTTACACGCTCTCAATTTTGGTTCATATTGGGATGGTTCTCTCCCGGCTTATCGGTGTTTAAAAATGCATCTTCTGAAAGCTTCAGGCACATGGCACAACCCAGGAATTTAATGATTGTATAAATCTGAATGTGCTTGGAGAGGCTCTTATGAACTGAGCCGGGGGTTATTGGGAGCTTGTGCTTGGCACTTCACGCCATTATCCTGGGAATGAGGACATGAGAAAATATAATGTTTTTTAAACCTTTTTATATTAAGAGTCTCTCCATTATGTTTTTTTATGATTTAAGATGTACCATTTTCCACATAATGTAGTACAAACTAGTTAAAGTGCTAATTAAAAGAAAAAGTAATTGCTTTAACTCTCCAGTAATTTTACAGGCCCATCCAGCTCTGCCGGTGGGGGGGGGGGGGGCACTGCGTGATATTGGGGATACATCAGTACAGGAAAGAGGTTGCCAGTCAGACTGGACCTCACACCTAAGCCCAGGAGCTGCCATTTAGGTCCCTCCCCCAGCGCGAGCTCATCACCGGGGCCCCCGCATCATTAGCTCAGCGGTCCCACGCCTGCAGCACCTGCGCTGCTCTTTTACTCCTTATTCTAATCTTATTTTACAGTATCTGCCTGACACAGGATTCTATACGGGCTCCATATTGGACACTTTCCAAACAATCCCAGGCTCAGCCAAGCTTGGAATTGGTTTTCTGTGGAGCACTCCCTACCTCCCTTTGGGCACTTCACCAATTTGACCAAATTTGTTCCATCGCTGGCCCTGAGCAGCAGAAGTGTTTTCTCGCGGCGTTGAATCGTCTCCACAGTTTGCAGAGTGTCCGCTTCACGGGGAGCTCGGGCCCAGGATCGCAGCGGCACACCACCTCCGGCCCGGCGGACGTGGGGAGGGGACAGAGCCGCACTGCAAGCTTCATTCCCCACCCACAAGCCACTACGAGACACCCCCACCCCCCACTACCACCCGCCAGGCACTGGGGTTGATTCAGGGCCTCTCAGTCCTTTTCTGAGTTTGGAGCCTTTTAATCAGATTTTCTACTGCGGTGTCAAAACATTTCCATTCACTAAATTCCATGACCACTGACAAAAGGCACTCTGAGTCGTCTTTCATCACTCGCCTGAGAAACAGTCAGTTCTGATCATCTCACGCCAACCGTTTCATTTCCTGCAGAAGTGCTCCAGCTGGATATAACAATGGATCCTATTTTGTCAGCAATAGTGGGATCAAATGGGAACAAGAGAATATGACCCAGTAACAATTTTTTGCTCTCCTCAGGACCCAATGATCCCTGTATTGCCAGAATCACTGGCTCTGACGATAATACATCAGTTGTTCCCTGATTTTCCCACATTAGGACAACAGCAGCAGCAGCATCAGCGCTACCAGCATGAGCACCAGCAACAGCATTAGCTGAAACACCAGCAGAGCCAGCACTGGCACCGGAACCTTCAGCAGCAGCACAAACATTAGCACCAGCAGCAGCAACAACATTAGCACCAGCAGCAGCAACAACATTAGCACCACCAACAGCAACAACATTAGCACCAGCAGCAGCAACACCATTAGCACTAGCAGCAGTAGCATGAGCATTACGCTGCGTTCCATTTTCCTCGAAGGTTGGAAGTCGGAACTGGGAGTGACGTCACACCCAAGTTAACCATGTTCTAGTACAGTAAGTTGGAAAGCCATTTAGCAATACCAGGGACCTGTTTCAAAGAGCAAGATTTCTTGCTTAGCCATACAAAGCTTCGGATTTAAGGTACCCCAGTTTAAATGGCCTTCACCTTTGTTGACATTTAGCCTAGACTACCTTAATTCCGACAAGTTATCCAGCTAAGCAAGAAATCCTGCTTTATGAAACAGGCCCCAGTTTGGACCTGGTTAATTGTTACCCATTGTTAGCAATATCAGTTGATAACAACA
The DNA here is from genome assembly GCA_026777045.1 of Hyperopisus bebe. Taxonomy (NCBI): domain Eukaryota; kingdom Metazoa; phylum Chordata; class Actinopteri; order Osteoglossiformes; family Mormyridae; genus Hyperopisus; species Hyperopisus bebe. The sequence continues at coordinate 23,618,958 of JAODJW010000007.1, read as the reverse complement.
CATTACATGGTATTTCGTGCATGTAAACACTGTAGTAACATGTTGATAGATAACGGTTGGACAAAACTGTTTGTGTACGACCGATTTAATGAGCCACAAATAAGATGTAAGTGCTAATAAACAGGATAAAACTACAACTTTAACTTCTGCTGATAAAGGGCACAGCCATTGAATTCTGAGGTTGGGGTTGTGTACTGTAGATGCCTCTGACTTTAGGAATTCCGACTTCAGTCTAGGAACTTAGAATTTCTGAGTTATGAGTTCAAATGGAACATAGCATTAGCACCACCAGCAGTAGCATGAGCTTTAGCACTAGCAGCAGTAGCATGAGCATTAGCACCATCACCAGCAGCAGCAACACCTGGATTAGCATCAACAGTAGCACCACCACTAGCATTAGCAATAGTACAATAAGGCACTGTGGCTTAGATGGTTAAAGCGCCTGCCTAGTAAACAAGAGATCCTGGGTTTGAATCCTTAGGTATTTGGTTCTTATGGGCAGTGGTAGCTTAATGGTTAAGAAAGCACACTTGTAATTGAAAGATCCCTGACCAGCAAGGTACCACCTCTCAAGCACTGCTCCCTGGGTGCTGAATTTGCTGCCCCCTGTTATGTTGCAATGTCCCATATGGGTTAAATGCAGAGGATGTGTTTTGCTGTGGTGTGTCAACACTGATCACCTAATTTTAAATTTTTTTTTAGTACTAGCATTAGCACCACTACCAGCAGCACCCACTGTAGCAGAACCATTCTTTGTCATTCCAAATGTGCTTTAATGGTCTGTGTGCTATTCTGTTAAAAATTCAACATGCCACCTTAATAATCACCACAAGGTGGGATTTTGCATCTCACTGAACTTTTGTTTCTCTGTGATTTAATCTCAGACAAACTATCAATGAGGCACCTGTCTACATGATATATTACAGAAGTACAATGGGGTACTAAAAGTTGATATAGTGTAATTGTGTGAGATAATTAGACTTATAAAATCTCCCCTAAATGCCCCATTGGGATCTGGGTTATTAGATTGTCCACAGGAATGCATGCTGGCTGCTTTTTTTTAATTTAAAGGATGAGTTAGTGGAAATATCGCTTAGCCTTTGTGATCACTTTGCAGGTTTAGGTATAGATAAAAACGCTTCATAAACTATTCCTTCACATTTTCATAGTTATCTTCACAGTGATAAGTATTAAATTAGGGTACTTTTAATACAGTTAAATGCTAACTTCCTGGTAGCTCACTTGTTTCAGTCATCAAAAGGCTTCAGGCACAGAAAGCAATTAACAAAAAATGTAAGTTTTAACCAATTCTTCTCTTGTTATCAGCAAAAAAACTGAACATTTAAAGTTGGTTATGAGAATGAATGGTTTTTTAAATCCAAAAAGAGAATACGGTCGCCTCTTCCATTAAGAGCTAGCCGCAGGGGAAGTAGGAATGGGATTTTCCCTCCAAACGTGAGCTTGGATCTTTCTCCTTAGTCCTTTCATTGTTTTTTTTTCAAACTCTACACTGAGTTCAGATTCATTCCACGCAGTGTCAGTCCACATTAGCTTTTGTCTGTTTATAGGTGCTGCTTTTCTCACACGGCCGTTAGCCCCCTCGCAAACAATTTGCTCCTGAACAGTGGGAGGAGAGGAGAGTGTAGTAAATCAAAGTGAGAGCAGGGTAAATCCAGGAGAAGCATGTTGCTGAGCCAAATGGCTTCCTGCTGGATGGCTTCTCCTGCCTCCACGGGCATTGTGGGTAATCTGTGATGTGCAATTCACCATGGATATAAATATTGCTGTACACATGTAGTCATTGCTTCTTTATTAATTCAATTAAATTATCTTCCCTTTTATAACTTTGTGTTGGTGTTTAATTCTAACATAAAGATTCTATGCTATGAAATTTTTATGTTCATTCAACTTTGCTTAGTTTGTCATTAATTCTAGGGAGCCATATTTTGCCTTTATGCCATAAGCAGTCTCTATTGAAAATTAATCTGAAAATGCTGCCCAGTACCCTATTCAGCCATTGTGGCGCACTGTTACCATGTATTATCTGCTGTTTTTACCTACAGCATCTGTCCATTGAAAGGCCTGCTATTTTAGCATTATGTGCTTAATAATGTAGCATTATAATATACTATATAATGTAACAGTATCTGGATTCTTCTATACTTGCTGCTAAATTACTTTTCTGATGGTTTTTGTGTTGAATTTATTCAACACAGGTGTAAAGTAACCACAGTATTATATGGTTACATAACAAGGGCAGTTTTATATGCAAAAACCAGGCAGGGATGTAGTGTCACACAACACAAGGATAAATTTATAGCAGTTCTTTACACGGTGGAAGGCAATTGCTTTAGCATTCATAAAATACCCTAGAAACAAGTGTACTTATAATACAGTGCCTCTTAAAATAAAAGTAATTGTTCTGTAATTAAAACACTGAAGTGTTTCCAGTGGCTCTGGGAATCTCCTGAACTCTGCAGAAGCTGCACCCAGCCCATGGCAACATTTGTCCAGTAATTATTTAGAAATAATCGATTGGCTAATGATGCAGTAATTTAAGGTTCTCATTAATCAGTGGAGCAGTCCCAGTCGTGCATTCCTAGTGGCTACTCAGCTCTGTCCCTCAGCTCGGACCAGCAAGGAGCCGCATGTTGTAGGGCACATTTTACAGTCTCCTCTGAACAATGCCGGTAAGATTTTTGGGGGAATTCTGTCCTTTTTTAAAAAATATATTTTTACAATATGTCTGTTGTTCCCTGCCTTGCGCCTGTAGCCTCTGTGATGGGCTGCACACCCCCCGCGACCCTCAAGGGCACAAGCGGTTTCGGAAAATGGATGGATGGATAACGTGTGCTTTGGCAATTTTACTGGCTGGAATAATGACATAAATTTAATATTTTCATTTCCAAACACAGTACTGACAACATTTCTGTTAAATGCATAATTGGAATGCAAGATACGCCTATAATCTGTCGTACAGGAATAAAAGACAAAAATTCTACAACATGCCATTTCCCCATTTACAGATACGAGGAGGAATTCCTCAGTCTAGCTGCTGAAATCACTAACAGACAATTTAGGTAACTTCCCTGTAAAATCCCCTCAGTTTGGCTTTGTCCTTTTATTTCCCCTTACTGCCAAAAAATGGTCCTATGTTATCGGACGCCCTGTAGGAATTCAGCCATGCACGGCTGCGCAGAGGGAGGGGCCCAAGTCACATGACCTGGTCATTTGTGGAGCCATTTGGTGGGGCACATTATCATGATGTGGTTCAAGTGGGTGAAGTCAGACGTATAATAGGGCTGAATGCTTCTCCATGCCTTGGTAGGCTCCTTGGACAAACAATGGTGTAGCTTCATAGCGGCTCATTAACACGTCATGGGTGGGGCTGCCTTCCATGTGACTGGCTGTTTACGCCAGTGTTCCCAGTCAGTCAGCCGGTCCTGCTGTGTCTGTCTCTCTATAATTCTGTAATAACTAATTTAACTTGGCCTATGCCAAATCAGTTCCGCCAGATGTACAGAACACACAGAGGACTGAGACTGAGTTCCTCTCAGACCCATGAGTGCATGAACAAACAGCAAGCAAGAAAAGCCAAGTTTCAAAAATTAAAATGAAAATAAAAGTAGATTAAGTACTACATACAAAAGATAGATGAGGCATTGCAAATATGGAGGTTCCAAAGTACAAAGGTGGATAGCAGCAGTTTTTAGTTTTTATAGAGAACTGTATGCCATAATTATAATTATTATACTACTGCTAACAACAACAATTATTATTATTATTACAGTATTACGCAAATCCATATAATTCCATTTAAAACGTTAAATGACTGCATATGTTTAGTCAGTATACATAATATACTGATACAATATATTCTCAAGAAGCATTTCAAGGGCAAAGGAAAAAAAGATTGAAAGAGGACTTATTAAGGTAATCCTCTACAATATCAGTGCAAAGCTGACGGAGATGGGCGACGCGGTGGGTAACACTGTTGCTTTGCACCTTCAGGGCTGGGGGTTCAAACCCACCCCTGCTCTGCATGTGTGCGGTTTGCATGTTCTCCCTTTGCCAAATTAGTTTACTCTGGTTTCTCCTGTGAGCAAAAGACATGTAACTGCCCATGGTGTGAGAGTGTGCATATGCCCTCCATTGCACTGGCATCCTGTCTGGGCTGTGCCCAGCCTTGTGCCCTGTGCCGCCTCGGAACAGGTCCAGACCACTTTAGTGTCCTGACCAGGAGAACTGGATGGAAAAGGTTTGTCAAAAGAAATAATAACACTGTACATGAAACTGTCATCTATAATGCACTATAGATACCTTCATAATGCATTACGATGGTCGGTATAAGAATTAAGAATGCTTTGTACTGCTTTGTACTGCATGAAGATAATGAAGGGATCTATAGTGTGTTATAGCTGAGAGCTTCATAAAGCATTCATAAAGCATAATAAACATGGGTATGGTAGACTGGAGCTAATTGTTTATCGTTCATTACAGACTACCTGAATGTCTCTTCTATTAAACGGCACCAGGTTTTATCTCTGTATCACAACAGACAATGGATGGTTTAGCCTTAAACACATGGACTGAAATGTTATAATTTACCCCACAGTCAGTGATAGTTGTAACATAGCCCTGGGTTAAATGTAACATTATATTATGTTCAATAGCTGAATAATAGTGTGCATGCCTGTTTGTGTGTGTGTGGATTAGGTTTATATTATATCGTGGGGACCATAAAAAACCAGTTTTTTTTGATGTTGTGGGGACCATTTTTCAAGTTCCCACAAAGACCTGTGAATTCAATCAAAAAAGTAAAAACGCCAAAATTCTCATATTTTGTTCGATTACTTATGGTTAAGGTTAGGGCTGAGTAGGGGTTAAGGTTGTCATGTTGGGATTAGAGCTTTCCCCAGAGAAATGAATGGAGAGTCCCCACAAAGATATAATTACAATATAATTATATTAAGATATACCCTATTAAAAAAATTAAAGGAACACTTTGAAAACACATCAGACTGTCATGGTTCCAGGCGGCTCGGGTGCGGGAACGAGGCATAACAGGCACAAAAAGGGTGGACGACCCACTGGCGGCTCCAGAACAAAAATGGGGTTTATTAAACTGACTAAAAAAAAAAAAAAAAACACAAGAAAGGACCAACAAAAACAACTGACCACAAGGGGTCAAAAACTAAAGGGGATAAACAAAGACTAATTAACAAAACTGGGCAGGAAAGCAGAATACAAATTTAACCTCACAAACATC
>JAODJW010000007.1:23588577-23613589 GCA_026777045.1 Hyperopisus bebe | reverse complement strand
GCACAAACATCGCACAAACATCGCACAAACATCGCACAAACATCGCACAAACATCGCACAAACATCGCACAAACATCGCACAAACATCCAACGATGACAATGAACCACTGGGGAACTGAACAGAAGCAGGAACTAAAATACTAAGGGGTAACGAGACTAACACAGGACAGGTGAGGCTAATTGACAAAGACCAGGGAAACGGGGCACAGGTGAAACTAATAAACTCAAAGGAACTAAAAACAGGGAAACTAAGAACTAACCAAGGAATCAGAAACTAACACTGGGGAATTACAGACAGGTAAAGACACAAGCAGGGGCACAAGGAACAAAACCAAAAACCAAATACAAAATCACCAGATACAATAACTAGAAACACTAGGGAGCAACATACAAAAACAGAGGAGGTGGGATTCAAACACAGGACAGAAGGGTATATAGACAACTGGCTGCTCAATGTGTTGAGCTATGAGACCAACAGACAACAGGGGAAAAACACAAAGACTAACATGGACGGGATGACCAGCAACACCTGCTGGTCAAACGGGGAAGGGACACAGAGTGGGACAACAGGGGCTGACCCTGACACAGATCTCAATAAGAAAAAAAATCATGCTGGATATCTAAACTAATATGGACTGGGTCCATGTGTTAGGAACAAATGGTTGCCACATCGTTTCATGGAGATGAAAATTATCAACCTACAGAGGGCTGAAAATCAAAGTGAAAAAATGATGCGGCTGGCTTGTCCATTTTGCCGAAATTTCATTGAAGCAATTCAAAATCGTACTTAGTAGTTTGCATGCCCCCGTGCATGTATGCATGCCTGACAACATTGGGGCTGCTCCTAGTGAGACGACGGATGGTGTCCTGGGGACCTCTTCCCAGTCGGATGGTGTCCTGGTCAATGGTATCAATTCCTTCATCCTCCAGGAACTGCTTGTATACTCTTGCCACATGACAATGGGTCCAAGGATTTCATCCCGATACCTAATGGCAGTCAAGGTGCCGTTGTCTAGCCTGTAGAGGTCTGTGTGTCTCCCCATGGATATGCCTCCCCAGACCATCACTGACCCACCCCCAAACCGGTTATGCTGATCAATGTTACAGGCAGCATAACATTCTCCAGAGCTTCTCCTGACCCTTTCACGTCTGTCACATGTGCTCAGGGTGAACCTGCTCTTATGTGTGAGGAGCACAGGGCGCCAGTGGCAGACCTACCAATTCTGGTATTCTATGGCATATGCCAGTTGAGCTCCACGGTGTTGGGCAGTGAGCACAGGGCCCACTTGAGGACAGTCAGGCCATCCTCAAGAAGTCTGTTTCTGATTGTTTGATGAGAGACATTCACATCACTGGCCTGCTGGAGGTCATTTTGTAGGGCTCTGGCAGTGCTCATCTACCTCCTAGCACAAAGGAGCACATACCGGTCCTGCTGATGGGTTAAGGACCTTCTACGGCCCTGTCCAGCTCTCCTAGAGTATCTGCCTGTCTCCTGGAATCTCCTCCATGCCCCTGAGACTGTGCTGGGAGACACAGCAAACCTTCTGGCAATGGCACGTATTGATGCACCATCCTGGAGGAGTTGGACTACCAGTGCAACCTCTGTAGGGTCCAAGTATCGCCTCATGCTACCAGTTGTAACACTGACCGTAGCCAAATGCAAAACTAGTGAAAAAACAGTCAGAAAAGATGATATAATTCCTGTTTTGGGGGCCGTCTCATTGTTGCCCCTCTAGTGCACCTGTTGTTAATTTCATTAACATCAAAGCAGCAGAAACTAATTAAAAACCCCCTCTGCTACTAAACTGACCAGATCAATATCAGAGAAGTTTAATTGACTTGATGCTATGCTCTGACTAAATTTTTGAGCAGTGTTTTAGCACTCACAACCTGCATAAAAGAGATTTACAAAATATATTAACATAAAAATAATTTAAGTTTGAGTTATGTTATGTTATGAATCATTTAATGTTAGTGTAAGCTTGCAGTGCTATCACAAAAATAAATTAATTCATAAAAAGTACTTTCTTACATCTAATTTATTTTTTTCCTTACAAATCTGAGTGTGTTTGTTACACACCTGAATTAAAGACTAAACTACGCTGGTGCAGAGTGTGTCAGTGATTTGTAACTCATTCCTGATTGTAGAAATAGACTTTGTTACAGTTATACCATGTTAGGATCATTCCCAGTCTCCTATATAATGTGTTATGCCTTATTGCCTTATTATGTGTTCTGAATGTGTTCATAGATTGTTGACATGGCATTCATAGAAAGTGTTACCAAAATCATTGTATAAAAACAGAAATATGTGGTCATTTCTAAACTGAATATTCAGTACATTAATATATGCTGAAAATTGTAATGTTGTTAATACGATCCGTTATGCAGTTAAAAATATGTCTCAAGGGTTTACACTTAAGTTGAATGCATATTGAATATGTAGATTTCATATCTGCTAATATTAGGGATTATATTCAAAAACACAAAAAGGATTTTTTTTTTCATTTCTTCCAATGCACCAAGGTCCTTTCTGACCTTAATTTATTGAGATCGTAAGTGGAGTAAATAAGAGTGGAAACTCTGCTGTCCTAAGTGACTCCTGGGCATCCCAGAAGGTTGTGCTTTAATGCTGGAGAGCGTCACTAGTCAGGGATTATTGCTTAAGCCAAGCCAATGAGCCCTAGCATTTAGCCAGACAAATGGAGAAACTGAGATTTTCAATAACCTAAAGAGCATAGCACCATGTGCAAGAAGAAGAGGCGTCCCCGGTGCCAAAGGTCACGGCCCCTTCAGTTCTGGGAATAAGGAAAACGGTTAATGTTGTCTTATAAGTGTAGCATATGCAAGTGCCCCCCCCAGGATGGGCAGACAGGGCTGGGGGCTTTCTGAGAGTCAGGGGGCCCCAGCAACTCCCAGCAAGTATGCCGGCCTGTTTATTTATTAATTTCTGCCTTGTGAGTTTGTTCGGGATCCTGTGCTGAAGTTGCCATGGCTTTCATTGTGAGGCAGACGCTAAATGAAATATGGATGGCGAGGGAATGAATTAGAGTGATGGAATGGGTCGCATATTGCTTTCCTGGCGCCTGGGCCATGTTGTCTTGGGGCATCAGCAGTGAGGCCAGTGAACAGCAAACGTGTTCTCCTGGCCGGTGCATTCATCACACACCTAGAAAAGTTTGCTGCTTTTCAATGATGATGAATAAGGTGGTTGCGGGGCCTGTGCTAGCTAATGATGATGAAGCATTGCTCAGGCCTTGTCAGGTGGCCGCTGCTTTAATTTTTGACCAGGTTGACTGCTTTCTGTGAGCAGACATAACTGCGAACAGCGACTAACCCAAAGTTATTAGCAGGACTAAACAAAGGTATATCATTGACAGGCCCATTAGCTGTAAGTAAAATGTCGATTTGTTATATTCTGATCGCTTTGGAGAAACGTCACTCATCATCTAGCATGTTTCCTCTCACCTGTGCCAGAATTCGTCATGGATGGATTGATGAACATGTATCCCTAAAGTCCCCGAGAAAAGCACCGATGCTTGCGTGTGTTGATGAACACGTTTAGCATCTCCCCACATCTCGACTTGCTGCCTCTGACTGTACAGCTGCAGCCTATCAGAAGACACCATGCTGAGGACAGCAATGCAGGCTCTTGTCCAGGGAGTTAATGCTGGATGGCAAAGACTGCCAAGCGACTCCAATATGGAGGATCCCACACTGGCGTGTGATGGATTCCTAATGGATACCAAGCCACAAGTCGGCAGTGTGGCACATGCACGCTATACTGTATCTCACTGCACCCACATTAATAACAGCTGCTTTTTGAGTGACAGGCACTTCATAATGAATGAAAGTTTTATTGGTCACTCTTGGAAGCCAAAAAAATTTAGGTTTGGTTGTTGAACTTTAATGTTTCGCTTGTAGTACTAATATATTCTCATATATTGTTTTTGTTTGACTTCTGATGTCTTCATTGATCACCCAGTAAAAAGCAGAATACAGCAATGGGGAGATTTGTAAGAGTGAAAAAGGAGAGGCTTAATTGAACGGGCTAATGAGTAGTTCCTCTTTCCATCTGGGACACACCAGTGAGCTTGGAGTGAGATTGTTTGACAGTTTATCTGTGATAAATAAATGCATTCAGAGTTAATTAGCTCATAGGCCCCAGGGGGTAGCTGGTGGGGTGCCTGCCTTCACGGGGCCCGCAGCCGGCGTACAGAGGACTGCGTAACCCCCCCAACATCGCCCCACGCCTTGTCACGCTAATGCTCTCTTAATCCAGCATCTCATTTCCTGCCTCAGCACGCAGTGCCAGGACTGCTGTGGAAGGACAGCAGGTTTTGGGCCTGGAAAGCCATGCACTCGCTCTGGTCATTAGGAATGAACGCATCTGGGATCAACCAGGGAGAAATTTTGTATCTTAGCCCCCGGTAATATCAAGAATGTCAACTTGGAGACAGTTAACGGGCCTGTGTGGTAGCCCATTCTGCCTAGGTCCTTCTCCTGGCACACCTAAGCTAGGCAGGGCTGCTCTGGTACCTTTAAGCAATCCCGCCCTTTGAGGAACAACGCACCCTGAGTTTCTCATGGGCCATAAGACTCTTCTCTGGATTCCCACCATCTGTGAGCCTCAGAGAATGAAAATACCTGCCGTATATCTCTTCCTACTCAGCTTGACTATTGGCTTGCAGCAACTGGTGAGTGAAGAAGGGAAAATACCAGTCGCCACGCATCTGATCCAGGGACGGTTGGTTGCGGTAAACCCTGAATCCTTGACAAATGAAAAACAGACACTAGTAGGGCTTTGGATTAAGCATGGAAGGCATGTCTTGCTGAAGGGTGCTATGGCCTAACAGAAGAGGAGACACTTAGGAAAGGGCCTTAGTGCTGGGATGGAAGGCTCAGCGTATCACCGCGTCAGTCATGCTGGCTGCTGCTCTGAACACATCCTGACAGCAACTGCACAGAAAAGTAATTAAGCAAAATCTATAGATGTGGGCAAGTGTTGAAGGTTTTACTTTGGCCCCTGAGGATACTGATACCCAGGGCAACTTTTTGAGCAATGTTTCCGGGCAATTCTTTCCCATTGATTCTGGGCAACAAATTTCTATTTGGAAACTTTGATTGACAGTGGTCAACATTTCGCAGTCATTCAGATCCAGATGTGTTGCCCTTTGTCTCACCTGGTTGCCAAATTGCCCGGCTCAGAAAGTTGCCCTGTGTATCATCAACTTGACTTTATGTATATGCAGTTGTGTGTGTGGTGTGTCTCCTGTATTTGACTGGTATCCCTTTCAGGACACCCCGGCCTTATGATTCCCAGGACAAATTCCAGCATCTCTGTGGCCATGTGCTAGATAAGTGGTGCGGCAATCGGATGGATGTCGACGTGACTGAGGTATTGGTGGCTCATTGTCTGAAACCAGACAGGGGATGCAGACAATGTACCACCAATGATACTGAAATACGGAAGCTACCAAAAAGGATTTAATTTCACACCAGGCAAAGTGCGGCAATATTTCTGCAAATAAGTGACGTGCAGGGACTTGGGAGATTCTCCTTTTCAGGGAGCTGCCTGCTTCACTGCCTTATTGGGAAATAATCTGCATTCTGCACCATGCATGTGTCAACAGCAAAGAGGATGTGAGGAGCAGAAATGAGAGGAACGTCATAATGGCACTCAAGTACTTAACCAGCTCTGACACCTTTGAATTTTTATTTCTTAATTTCTGTTACAGCTGAGGGAAACTGCGTAGCAAATGACTTCTTTCTTATGAAGAAGTGTAATCCTCCTTAAGAATAGCCTTTGAATCACAATGCTGTCTTTTTCTGTCACAATTTTAGGCCTTGTGTTTGAAGACGCTCAGACATTCAGTTCTTGTCTTATATTATTAACTTTCTCACTTTAATCCATAACTTTTGTGCTTTGTCAGTATTGTCAGTGGTATTTTTAAATTAGTCACATTTTGTGTCTGAAAGTCAAAGCCATTGTTTGAGACGGTGTCTCATTTTCTTCTTTTTTTTTTGCTTTTTAATTTGATTTGTGGTCTGGAATAATGTATGAAAAAGCAGCAACTTTTTTTCTGAATTCTTTTTATCTCAAATGTGTATGCATTTGTTTTTGGGCTGGTTTATCAGTCAAACAACAGCCACATGGCTAATATTTACAACAAAAGGGCAGAAAAGCCTAAATAAATTCTCCCAAAGTGGCAGCAGGCTGTCTCTGGGTCACGTCTGCCTGCCCACCTGCCCGATGAGAGGCTGAATGATTAACACCCAGTGCCGTTTCTTTCCTCAGCCACAGAGCTTCGGAGCGGCGTGTGCCATCATTTGGCGACCCACCTGTGCGCCTCTCAGAACTCTCCCCCCGTCAGAGGCCTTGGCTCTGCTTCCCGCTGCCAGATTACCTAGTGGGCGCTGGGCTCAAACGGGCGGTACCGCTGTTAAGGCCCCTCCTCCCCCACCCCCCTGCAAAGTCATGCCTGCAGATTTGTCATTTATGCACGAGGCGAATCCTTTTAAGTAGCAGAATGAGCTTCCAGTAAAGAGCTCCACAGACGCACAGCAATTAATCAGCTAGTCAGGCCACCGCAGCTGCCATTGGGCGGGACATCTGGATGGCTCTTTGACTGTCGCTGTACGTCCAGAGCAGAATCGGCACGCTTTGTCAGTGACTCTCAACCGGAGAATTATTAATAGCACATACTTTTTTGGAGTGTATGCAAATAATTATATGCATGTGTGACTGATGTAGTTATACTTGGTTGTGTGAGCCAGTAAGGGGCTTTGCTTGAAAAGAGGATGGATGGATGGACAGAGGGATGGATGGATGGATGAACAGATAGATGGATGGGGGCATAAACAGAAGAGTGCAAATTCAGACCGAGCTCCCCATACTTGTGCAAGGTGTGTCTTATTGCAGCTGGACTTTCTGGGGCTATATGATGCTGAGAAATGTGGGCCCTGCTCATTAATTCATCCGCGACACATGCGGGCCTGATAAGGCTCAGATATACTGCCCTCATGTCTCAGCTGCCCCGCTACAGACGGCTTTGACCCACAGAGCTGTTCTTAGTGGGCAGAGCAACAGGACATGGAAATAATCACCGTACACTTATAAATCAGCCCAACGTTATTCACCCCATCACATATTTTTGTGGATATGCGGGTGGCAATAAGCAGGCGAGTAAATCAACCCGGGTCGATCATTCATAGATGCATCTGTTTGTCAGAGATGGTAGCAAAGGGACTGGAACATTTTTTAAGTTCTGGAAACTTCCAGATGATTACAGGCACCAGGGGGGGAACCATGTGGCCCCGTCTCACCAGATGTGGCAAATGCTATTAATAAATCACAAGCCCGGATAAACAATGATGCACTATATGTTTTAATTTATGTGTAACTATATGTGTAAGAACTATATTTCTGGGTCAGTTTTGCCTCTTCTGTGGGCCTAGGTCATGTTATAGAAGTCTCACTGTTACTTAAGGATGTTAAAGGTCAAGACTAAAGTCCTCTATGTGAGATAGCGTGCAGGATCACATGTGCCACCTCAGACCTTTGATCCTGGATATGTTGGAAACAATGATCCTGACAAGGGTGGCCTTACATGCTTTGGTGTTCCATCCATGATGCTTGAAGTCACAGAAGTTATATGCGTCTCTGTTGATAAGTGACACTTCCGAGAGCTCAGTTCCCGTCTAACCAAATAATAAATCAGCATCAAAGTGGGATTTCTTTATAAAAAAATGATCCAGTTTGTTTTTGCTTTACCATTTTGTAGCCATATGTTTTGACCTGTGTCTGTACTGGATTTTGTGTAGCCTTTGTAATCTGCACTTGGACAAGCAGAAATCAGGTCAGGTTTTACTATGCATGTCTTTTGTCCATAAAGCAGATCTTACCCACACAGTTTTGAAAGACAGCTGGATACTGTATTGAGGAAGAGTATGCAAAATCTTATTCTTGACAATTTTTCCTGGTTTCTTTGTGGTGAGGTTTCACCGTTGGGCTATGAGGGGTACATTGTTGCTCTTCATATCATCCTTCATCCTTTTGTTCTTCTAACATATATATGCCTGTTTTGTCATTCTACCAATGGAATTATTACATTAACTTCAAACATGATTTCATTTTTGTAAAAGTAAGGTTTGTCTTTGATTAATAAATGATAGCAAAGAGAAAAATCCATGTCAGTATAATTATAATCTGGATTTTTTTTTCCCCCTGACTTTTCTGTATGCATTTCATTCTTCTATTACCAAGCCATCAGCGAGGCTGCATGCTTAGCAATTATCCTATGCTGGTAGCTGTCTGAGCCCATCAAATAATTACCTTTGATTTTTAGTTAATTGGTCAGGCACATGAGGGCATTAAGAATCATGTTTTCCTGGAAAAGGAGCCCAAAAAAAGCTCAGAGCTGGGACAACATTTGAAAACATAAATTATGGCGGTGTTAAGTCTGTCACGCTCAGGAAAATGATTTGCCCATATATTATTTGTTATATCCACTATGTGGGTAATACAAATTGAATGCACTGACTCTGGAAACAAGTCATTAAGTATGTCATTATAAGCCTTAATCATTTAGCTCACAGAGAAATCCAACCTCATTATTAAAATTCACTTCAGATGCATTTAAGCATTTCACAATAGTCTCTGCCATCAATAATTCATGTAGTATGTATACATCTATGTACTATTAGAATGACCCTCATATTATCTGCTAATTGATTGTGCTTGTAAAACAAAAATAATATGTGAGACAGCAGCATCATTTACGTGCGTGTATTCATCAGTACAAATACCATTGTTTGTTTCAACTGTTTGTTTCTAAATTCACCTCAAGAGATGTATCATCCAACCTTCATTTAAACTGCGTTTTAGTGTCAATCTTCTCTGTGATCAAAACATACACTGTAACTTCAGCAAAATGAACTAAATCAATTACTAACTAGATAACCAACAAAACTTTGGCACAGAAATGGGACGATGGATTCTGGATTTCATTGGGGGTGGGAGTGGGTGTAACCAAACCAGGAGCATCCCAGAAACCAAAGGTGGCGGTGTTAGTGACGGGACACAGGGAAACACAGGAAACCGGTGGGCATCGCGGCGGTAGCGGCTCCGGCTGAGAGTGACCAAACTCATGCCGAAATTCTGGTCAGCAATGTAGCCAGATTTTACCGAAGTTAATAATGAATGAACGTTAAATGGTTAGTACTTAGAGGAAAGTGAAAGGAGCTGATGAAACAATGAATGCATTAATCGACCCAGGTAGTCAAACAAATGCCTTCCATCCATCCATCCATCCATCCAGAGATGGATATCTCTTCCAAGCTCTTATTTAGCAGAGGATGAGAGGGACTCTGGAGCCTTTTCCAGGCAGCATAGGTCACGGTGCTGAAGAAAAGCTCTTTTGGGATGCCAGTCCATCACATGCAGCTGATTATTAGTAGTACTAATCATTTATAACACCCTACCCTAATGTTACTTTGAATCTTCCCGATTTCTTATTATGTGTTAAATCATACATTTTTGCTTAAAGACCTTGAGGTGTTTTTCATGCATGTGCTTCTGTAGTGGTGAATCTGGCTGAGATATCCCGCCCTTGCCTGTGAGCTCCCCTGCTGTCGGTGAGCATTTCCATGGGGCTCTCGCTCCAGCTGGTAATCATCATGCCTGAAGTGTCAGGGTCTCCTCCCCATCCCGGCTGGAGTGACGGACGGCGGCTTATTCAGCCTCTGCCGAAACGGACGCATGTGCCACCTGGAAATCCCAGCCCGAGCAGCCCAGCCTCACCCGCGGCGCCAGCGACACCCGCCGAGGGCGCCGTGGGGCGGCGGGGGCCGTTCTTGGCAGTACTCGGCGAAGGCCTCAACAGGAAATGATCAGCAAATGAAACGAAACAGCAGGTCGCTGCTGGCTTCCCTGCCGTCGGCTCGGGTCCCTGCCATCCATTTTATTGCGGCTCATTTTTGTGGCCTGCGCTACAACTGGATTTAATGTTTCCATTCCTCCAGTCCTGTTCTGCATGACGAATTGTTTTAATAAACATATAGCGGATAATAATAAAGTAATAATAAGCCTGCCGGTCACCTTATATCACTGCAGTTAAACTTCCCTGTAAGCCAACATGGTTTGCAGTGACAATTACGCGTGGGGTAGTCCTTAGACCAGGCAGCACAATGGGCAGATTTAATATCGTTTGTAAATATGATTAGTGTGCTGTCATGTTATTGGAATCAGATATTTACATTTCTCTCCAGGGTTATTCACCATGCTGGATCAACGAGAAATGGCCCCCATTTTTCCACTCGCTCTCTCTTGTTTTCTGTATTTCTTCTGTCAAATCACCTCCTCCACTCCGTCTTCAGAACGTAATGATGAACAGCGCTGGCCATAAATACCCCACCGACATTTTTAATTTTGACAACAAATGTGCGGTTGTGCCCCCTTCAACGCCCCTGCCACCTCCCCGTGCGTGTGGGTGTGCGTGTGTGTGTGTGTATGTGTGCGTGCTCATGCGTGTGACAGACAAGGAATGTGTCAAAACAATGGCTGAGCGATTGTTTACGGTGCTAATTTGCTTCTACATTTCAATTACTGTTTAGATTCATTTCAGCTCCTCGAGCCATCGGCTGTACACGCAGCTGGCTTTGGAGGGCAGACCTGAGTAATCAATGCGTGTTGTTGCCTCAGTGGGGGAATTGCTCGCAGCCCCGTGCAGCCCACTTGAGCCTCTGGGATGGCATGATGGGATTGCTGGGAAAATGCATCGAGCCCTTTGGCAGCCGGGCCAATTTGCTGGGTCTTTCTTAACCCGATGCAGTTCCACAGTTTTCCGTTGTTTTTTTTTTTTTTATGGTATATGAAGAGATTCTTAGGAATTTTATTTATATGTTACCCATAGTATCACTAACAAGGAAGTCAAACCAAATCAGAAATATATTTACCCTTCTGAACTGTAGAAGCGTGGCACGGTTGTTGACATTCAGTCAGCCAAGCAGGTATATTTAATAAGTACCATAAAAAGGGACCACAATAATCCCTGAGTGTCCCATTATTAGAAGGTGTTGTCTGGTGTATTAAGGAAGGGACGCCATCTCGCCTCTCCTTCTGTGCTTGGCTGTTGTTTCTCATCAAAATGTTCTACACAGAAGCGTTCACAGGTAATTAGGGTGCAGACCTTTCCAATAACACTGCTTTCATTGCTTGCTTAAACCCCTGGGAACTTGTTTACCAGGGTAGCAAAGTACTAACAGCCTGTCTATGTTGCAACCTGTTATTCTGCAGCATCCCTTTAATTTTACAGATTTCTACGTGCGAGGTTAATATACAAAGCGCCTTCTTGCTGAGCGTATCTGAGCTGTGTGATCTGCCTGCGATGCATCGCCGTGACAAGGACATCGTTCCTGAATGAACCTGGTACTGAAGCTAAATAACGCATCCAGGGCAGGAAACGTACTGCCAGTGTGCCAGCAGACGCTGAGGTGGCAGCGACTAGACGACATGATGAGGCCGGAAAGCATGGCCAGCGCCTTCAGAAACCCGTCCAGCCCTTACCCTGTCTTGTCAGTCAGTTAGCAGAACTCCTTACAGCCAGCAGAACTCCTGCTACCCGCTATGACTTTAGAAGCAGGAAGGTGTTATGTAATATGTATTTAATAGATATCACCAGATGTGATGTTTTAAGTTAGCTTGCTGACATTATGTCCCACCAACAAATTAGTAAAGGCTGCTGGTGGCATTTTTTCATTCCTTAAAGTTTATTGCGAACTGATCCAATAAAAAAAGCACTGAATATACAACGATTGGTTTACTGCCTATATATGATTGGTAGCTGCACATTTGTGCACATATGTGTTTATTGAAGAACTTCCACTACAGACGCTAATAACTTCTGTAACACATGCAGCTGTCAGCCACTATGACAGCTGAAAGCTGTGTCCTTTTCAGCCCGGAAAATTCCTTCCCTCTCCCCGTTTCCTCTCCCGCTTCGGCATGGATCACATTAACACTGTTAACGTTAAGCATGCCTCGTGTTAATCGCGCCAGTAAGCCACGGTGGAGCTTGGACACGCATGGCCTCCTAAACACAGTGGGCAGCCTTGGCCTTCTAACCGCTCATAAAAAGTAGTTCGGTTCCTTTCTTATTCCCATTGGCCCATTACCCGCTTTTACTGGACAATATATTATCTAAGTCCCTGTCAGTGTTCATGCTCTTTGCAGGGCTACTGAAAGGTTTCAAGGCCTTTCAGATTAATTACTCTTTCCATTATGGCTTCTCGTACCCTCCGCACCGTATGAGAGGCTAAGATTCGTATTACGCCTTTGGTGACTGCCATTCTTTATAAATGTCCTTCTCCTGGACTGTGGTGGGACCGTTCTGTGGTGAATCTCTCTAGCGCCTGAGAAATCTGTGTAACATCTTACTTTAGTATGGATGATATTCAGTGTACTGCATTACTTGACACAACTATAAAATATGATTTTGTTTTTTCCCCAGAAAGAATGACAGTATAATTGTTTTTCCTCCCACCTCATGATTCTGGTTTATCAGTCAATGTGTGAAGGTAACTGCTATACTGATACACCTACTGATACTTGGCAAATTCATGCAGTGATTCAAAATGTTTCCAGTGTTCTTAAACATTTTTAATGCTGCTATTATCATTGAGTTGGACAATATTTTAATTCAGCCTCTTGACATTTCTGGGAAGAAACAGAGCAGAATGGGAATTTTATGGTGCTCTGATTGAATTGGCATCCTCCTGGAAGGGAGGGGGGCTTACTACAGACCTGCAGATTCTTTCCACCCTCCCACTGTGCCCCCATTGCCCCCCAAAAAGGATGGAGCTCTCCTTCCCCCATATTGTCTTCCCATCCGCTAACATGCTCCCATGATCTTCCTCAGACACTGCACTGCACTGAGGCTGTGCCAAGACTATGCTGAAGCTGTGCCGAAACTGTGCTGAGGCTGTGTATAGGCTGCACTGAGGCTGTGCTAAGACCGCACATAAGCTGTGCGGAGGCTGCACTGATACTGCACAGAGACTGAGCGAAGGCTACAATGAGGTTGCACTGATACTGTGCAAAGGCTGCACTGAGGCTCTGCAGAGGTTGCACTGATGCTGTGCAGAGGCTGCACTGAGGCTGTATAGAGGTTGCACAGAGACAGCACCGAGGTTGTGCAGAGACTGCACTGAGTCTGTATAGAGGCTGCACAGAGGCTGTGCAGAGGCTGAGCGGAGGCTGCACTGATGTTGCACAGAGGCTGTGTGGAGGCTGCTCTGAGGCTACACTGAGGCTGAGTGGAGGCAGCACAGAGGCTGTATTGTGGCTGTGTGGAGGTTGCAGGGAGGCTGTGTGGAGGATACACCAGGGGTGCGCGGAGACCATATGAGGCTGACAAAAGGCTGCACAGAGGTTTTGCAGAAGCTGAACAGAGGCTACACTGAGCTACACAAAAGCTGCATAGAGGTTGTGTGGAGGCTGCACTGAGGTTGAACTGAGGCTGCAATGGAGGCTGCACTGAGGCTGTAATGGAGGCTGTACTGAGGCTGCATGGGGGCTGCACTGAGGCTGTGTGGAGGCTGCATTGAGGCTGTAATGGAGGCTGCACTGATTCTGCACGGAGACTGCACTGAGGCTATAATGGAGGCTGCACTGAGGCTGCACAGAGACTGCACTGAGCCTGTAATGGAGGCTGCACAAAGACTACACTGAGGCTGTAATGGAGGCTGCACTGAGGCTGCATGGGGGCTGCACTGAGGCTGTGCGGAGGCTGCACTGATATTGCACAGAGGCTGTGCGTTGCTGCTCTGAGGCTACACTGAGGCTGTGTGGAGGCAGAACAGAGGCTGTATTGTGGCTGTGTGGAGGTTGCAGGGAGGCTGTGTGGAGGATACACCAGGGGTGCGCGGAGACCATATGAGGCTGCACTGAGTCTGCCAAAAGGCTGCACAGAGGTTTTGCAGAAGCTGAATAGAGGCTACACTGAGCTACACAAAAGCTGCATAGATGTTTTGTGGAGGCTGCACTGAGGTTGAACTGAGGCTGCAATGGAGGCTGCACTGATTCTGCACGGAGACTGCACTGAGGCTATAATGGATTCTGCACAAAGACTACACTGAGGCTGTAATGGAGGCTGCACTGAGGCTGCGTGGAGGCTGCATGGGGGCTGCACTGAGGCTGCATGGAGGCCGTGCAGAGAGCTAAGGCTGCTGGTGTTTTTGTTCCTTGCAGGCTGAACAAGCCACCCCTGCTGCACACTCCATCAGCAGTGTTTTCCTGTTAGTTTAAGTCTCGCCTCGGCTAATTAATATTTTTGCTTATAGCTGCTCCGGCTCCCGCGGGAGGCTGCTTAATTAATCATTTATAAATCTATCCCGCTTTATAGTTTATTAGCTTCTGCGGTTGGCACTGGATGGCTGCATTGGGGAACCACAAATGATTAGTTACAGGAACAGGATTTTTTTTCCCTGCCTTTCTCCCCCTCTCCCTCCCCTGTTTCCAGATGATCAGGGCCTCACACAAAGAGACATTTCTACAGCACTGTATGGCACTTTAATTCATCCAGAGAGCCTGACAGATTATTCGATGACTCCTGGTGCCAGTGCGTTTCCTGCTTTACACTCAGCCCCGCGGTGTTTATGCGGACCCGAAGAACGCGGCCCTTTATTGGAAAACAGAAGCAGAAATAAAGCCCACAAAGAAAGGAAGCCATCACCTCTGAGCAGGATCTCCCGGCACGTCGACGCCGTGCTCCCCTGATCCCTCCGGTGTGGCTGTCAAGACAGGCTGATTTCTACCTGTTATACCAGATCTGAATTCCCTCTGCTCATCAGGGCCAAATTTATTCAGGATTAATTTCTCAATTTCCTGAAAACGTAAAGCAGCGAAAATAACTCTAGGTCTGTCTTGGTTCTTTCAGAAGGGGGGAGCGATTCCATCAGTTTTATTGGGTCAATTAATCCAAAAAGCTGAATTTCACGCTATCGTGAAGTAATGTATTGCAAGTATTCTGGTTTTTACTCTCCCTAGGGACATATGACATTAGCTCTGAATTGTTCAATAGCGTGGATGTGTGGTGTGTCAGGATTCAAAACAAGGGTACATACTGTGCGTATCTGTTTACAGTCTATTTCCAAATTCCTAATTATCACAAAGGGTAATTCTGTTGTTTTTTGTATTATGAGGATTCAGGTAGGGGAGCCTGTGAGTCATGTGATTAGTGTTTGTATGGGATGCTGGGAAACCCAGTGAACATGGAGAGCCTCTAGCCCTAAAGCATTCCCTGCCTTCATCTCATCACCCTGACCCCTTCATTCTCCCCTCCACTTTCTGCAGTACAGGCTACTCAGTGCCCACTGGCACTTTCTAACTGGTTAGCAGGAGAGAGCGGTACAATCACAGGCAGACACACACGCGGGCCACCCTGCAGATTAATGACTGCACGCCAGTCTGAGCGGATCACCTCCACCTGCCCAGATAGCACTGGGCACCGCGGGATGGCTCTTCTGGCTCCTGGCTCTTACAGAGCTGCTTTACCCAAGTTCACCCAAACCAGAGGAGACTCCTCTCAGCTTCCTAACTGCTAGTATTGTCTGTTCCAGACAAACTATGGTCTAACTAACTTAATCGCCGATGTTGTACTGCCTCATTAAGGCAGTGTTACTAATGAGGAGAGCAATTAAAAATGCCTTCAAGTGCTTGGCTTAATGGCCCTGGATTCCCAAGTAAGTGCTGGATAATTTGGGAGCCACCTGTAAGTCCGTTACGGAACGTACATTCCGATGTTTTCCCAGTCACGCTTTGACGGTTTCGAAATGCTCAAGTAACGAAAAAAAACTTTCTGCAGCGTGAATACAAAACCCCACGCTGTCAGTTCTTTTTTGGGGGGGCGTTGTTTGAGAGTTATGAATGTATTCACACTCAAGCTTGTCAAATGTGCGAGATTAACAGTGCGGTAATCCGATCCTCGCACACAGCCCTCCAAATACCAACAGCTTTCCACTGTTTCCTCTGGCAACGAGCAAGACTCTATAATACCTTCATCAGCCTCATAAATTGTCCTCAGCTCCTCATATTTTACAAGCTGTCGAGTGCTTGAATTAGATTTGAATTTAATAAGTTTGGTTGTTGGGAGTTTTAAAATAAAAGTCACCTCTGAAGGCATTCCCCATTGAGTTGTGCGGCAGAGCTTTAAAGAATGGCTTTGTTCTTGTATTGTGCTCTTAATTAGATTTTATTTTTCATGACTGCACCACTGAAAGAGCATTTGCTCGTCATTTTCACCACTAACATTGGCTCACCCCCCCACCACGATCAGCTAAATTAAAAGCAGTGAAATGTGACTTTATAGGCAGTGCCGTAAGGTACTGTGTGTCCCGTCACACCTGATCGGCAGGTGTCACATGTCATATGGGGGCTTTTGGGGAGAAGTACACACTTCACAAGCCAAAATCACATGCTATTCGACAGCCATTGACAAGTTTATCCTATATAATGGAGTGAAAAGGAATCTGGGCCCAATTGAGGCTAGGGGAAAAGCAGAGTAACACCTCTTTGCTGGCGCTGGGCTGACTGGTGTTATGTCACCTAATATTTAATCGCTTTAATTGGCGTTGGGAATGAAACATTCAGTCGGCAGGGGCGGCACTGAGGAGGATTTTCAGCAAACTTTGATCCCCTTCCCCCAAATTTAGCCACCTCATATTGAAATATCTTATATTCCCTCAATCCATTCTCACGGCTCTCTTTGTCATTGATCAGCTTGAAACAAAAGATTGGGTTTATGAATTCAGTATTGATGGATTCTTCTTCTCTGAGCAACATTATTTGAGAGATCCTTTGTGTTCAGATCCATTACTGTAATGTGTAATGACAGAAGGACTGGGAGTTTGAGGTGAGACAGATGGAGGAGCTCGCGATGACAGCCCTGTTTGAGCTCCGAACTGTGCTATCTCTCATATCCCGACAACAAACTCTACGGGGGTTCGCCATTTTCCACCAGCGAAGACACCTTGCCAATGAAAAGTTGACCCTATCTCAGTCTGCACTGAATTCAAACCAACACCATAATCTAAGCCCTCAACTAATCATAAATTTACTGGGCAAGCATCTTTATTGCAGTGTTTCCTAACCCAGTCCTCCGGGTCCCCCAGACACTCCACATTTTTGCTCCCTCCCAGCTCCCAGTAGGAGCAGAAACATATACTGTCTAGGGGTCCCTGAGGACCGGGTTGAGAAACACTGGTTCAGTATACCTCCTCCAGACAGTAGCTATGTAATGCAGGCTACAAGCTAGTGAGCATACTTTATGTTAGCTGTGAGAAGCAGGGCTAGCTGAATCTCCCAGTCTGAGTCTCAGATATGTTTCGTCGACACCTCAGCTGCTTCTGAAAGCATTACAAAGCAATATAACCACAGGGAAAATTCACTTTTTATCATAAAAAACTAACCTCTCCCATCAAATAAGTATCATTGAGATGTTTAATGATTAGAAGAGGTTTAATGTTAGTCAATAACCTTTTAATACCTATAATGTACTGAACACAAAAAAATAGTAAATATCTCTCTTCTAAGATTTTACAGATACATATAATCTGTGCTTTAAACATTTAAAGAGTTACATTATTGCTTTATAGCATTGATATCATCTGGGATTACTCAAACCCCTTAAAAAACATAATGAAAGCAGTCATTAGGAAAATATCCCCTCTGTATTATAGAGGCTTGCAGTCATAGAACCATTTCAAAACTGAACATTTACTAAGATGTGCAGACCTTGAATGTAATATGCATATAAAGCATTTTAATCTAAAACCATGGATTACCACTATGGGAAAAATCAATTCAACAAAACCTTAGGAAGAAACATCAGCTTGAAAAGTGAGAGATTCCATTCAACGAAGCCTTCTCCTGCAATGTCTTCAAACCCAACAGGACCCAACAACTTCACAAAGGGCCATCACTAACTCGGACACAAAGGAAGCATTTGGCTGACAAAGCGACTTAGCAGATGGTCCACTTCATAGTACGCAAGCGGCCTTACTTTAAAGCTGTTTACCCACCTGACCATGTCGCGCCATGATTTGGCACCTATATAAGATGAACCTGGAAAATGACTTTCTAATCTGTTAAGTTATTTGGGGTAATTGGGTTGGGTACCAGTGTGGAGGTTACCCTTTGCGCTGAAAGTCTCAGCTAGTCATTCATTCCCAGGTCCGTGATATAATTACTCTCACTGCGCTGTGGCCACAGGGCCCGCAAGCAGGCCTGCTTTTTAAACTGTAAATTATGAGGGATTAGCATTTATGAATTTTAAATCAGGACAGTGGTAGGAGATGCTAAAGCTGCTTAGTGATCGCATAGGCAGCAGACAGGGATGCGACCGCAGCACGCCTGCCTGCACGGACAGCACGCCCACTCAGGCGTGCGTCGACCGCAAGCGGGCGCAGAGGCAGCGCGCGTGTCGGGACGTCCCGCGTGCAGTAGAGTACTGCACGGCTGCCTCCTGCGCTCAGCGGTGCCTCTGAGTGGGATGTCATGATGTGCAGAATATCTAATGGATGATTATGTTAATGTGCGAGCTGATCCATGCTAAATTATTCATAATGGAATCATGTGGCAGAAAGTCATCAATTAGACATAAATTAGCATTAAAAAGTTTTTTTTCCCCTGTGACTAGAAAGTACTTCAGAAATACAGCGCTGTTATTCAGAGTGATTCTCCTATATTTGGAGTAATATTCTTTATTCATGATTACTTAATTATTTCTTTTTATTAGACGTGTAAGAGCATGATCTAATGTGTAAATAAACTAATAGATTCACGTTGTGCATTCATGTGACTGGAATATACTGGATATTCCTAGAACGTCCTAGAATATTACCTTGAGATAGAAAGAGTACAATCTACTCCTCTTGATTCATCAATCCCATCGGCTGTCATCAAGTGCTATGCAGTATTATCATGAGCTGATTAATCTGCATTGGACCATCTGTTAATCAGAAAATCAGGCCCTGAATCATCACAAAGAGTCAAGATAAATTTAAAGTCTTGGATTTTGTTACGATAACATACACAGCAAACTTACTAGAAGCGTGGCATGACATTCGGTAACAGTAACAGTCTTCAGTCATGAAAATGCTAACATTAATAGCATGAATGGTATTTGTAGTATTGTCAGGGGCATTTCTCACTAGTTTGGGTTTCAATTTTGAATCCATGCAGCAGAACTTTGCTTTCCTTAATTATAGATACAGTATGTCCAGTGCCTGCCTCACCACAGCAACACAAGTTTGAGAAATTAAACAATGGTTTCTTCCTGCAGCCAGATGGGTGGATAGAACAGTATCATATTGATGGTCCTTTAGCAACAATTTTCATACCTCCATCATTATGATAGATGCCAAGCTGCCATGTTTACAAAATGTATTTATAAAATGACGGGGCTTCAAAATGTGCCTGGACGGCCCATATGTTACCTGACAAACTCCAGGCAAACTCTCAGCTTAATATCATTCCTGACAAACAACCACAGCAGCTCTCATCAGAACCAGTGGCTTGTATGTTTCAAACCAGGCTTTGAGATATATATCTACACACTGATCTGCCATAACATTAAAACCACTGGTCTAATATTGTGTAGGTCCCCCTCACGCTGCCAAAACAGCTCTGACGTGTCGAGGCAAGGACTCCACAAGACCTCCGAACGTGTCCTGTGGTATCAGGCATCAAGAAGCTAGCAGCAGATCCTTTAAGTGCTGGAAGGTAGGGCCCACTGAACGGATTCCTTTGTCCAGCACATCCCACAGATGCTCTATCAGATCTGGGGGATTTGGAGGCCACGTCAACACCTTGAATTCTGTTTCGTGTTCCACAAACCATTCCTGAACAATTTTGCAGTGTGGCAGGGCGCATTATCCTGCTGAAAGAGGCCACTGCCCTCAGGGAATACTGTTGCCATGAAGAGGTGTACTTAGCCTGCAACACTGTTTAAGGAGGCAGTTTGTGCAAAAGCAGCATCCACATGAATTCCAGGACCCAAGGTCTCCCAGAAGAACACCTGGCCATCCACATGATGTAATAGAAAATGTGAATCATCAGCCCGGGTGACCTTTATCCATTACTCCATGGTCCAATTGTAATGCTCATGTGCCCATTGTAAGCAGTGGACAGGGGTCAGTATGGACACTCTGACCATTCTGTGGTTATGCAGCCCCATATGTAGCAAGTTGTGATGCATTATGTGTTCTGGCACCATTCTATCACAGCCAGCATTAACTTCTTCAGCAATTTGTGCTACAGTAGCTCTCCTGTGGGATCGGACCAGATGGACTTGCCTTCGTTTCCCATGGGCTTCAGTAAGACTTGGACGCCCATAATGCCATCGCTGGTTCACCAGTTGGTTTTCCTTGGACCACTTTTAGTGGGTACTGACCACTGCATACCAGGAACACCCCACGAGACTTGCTGTTTGGGAGATGCTCTAACATAAACGTCTAGTCATTACAATTTGTTCCTTGTCAAAGTCGCTCAGGTTCTTACGATTGCCCATTCTTCCTCCTTCCAACACGTCACCTTCATTACTGATTGTTCAATTGCCCTGACAGGTGCCATTTTAATGATATAATCAATGTGATTCACTTCATCTGTCAGTGGTTTTAATGTTATGGCAGATTGGTGTTTATCAGCAAATCAGTCCCTGAATCATCACTAACCGTCAAATTTCATTTAAGGCTGCAGTACTTATTTTGACAATATCCACAGCAAACTTACTACAAACATAGCATGACATAAATATATATGACTGTCTAGTTTATTAGGCACAGCAGCTCACTAATGCATGCAGTCTGCTCCTCCAAACAACCAATCATGTGGCTGCAGCAGAATATATACAGCATACAGAGAAGAGGTTTACGATGCAGCTACGCATTAGAAGGGATATAGTTCATGATCAAAGTGATTTTAAATACGCTGGGGTTGTTGGTGCCAGATATTTTGATTCTGCAGTCACAGGAGTTTACTGCAAATTATGTGATAAACAAAAAATATCCAATCAGTGATAGTTCTATTGCCTGAAACATCTTGTTAATGGAAGGGGTCAGAGAAGAATGTCAAGACTCATTAAACTTAACATTGCAAAAATAGCAGCTCAGTGCAGAAGTGGTGTGCAGGAAGACTTCTCCAGATGCATAAATTGTCAAGCCTTGAAGTGGTTCTGGAGACAAAAGAGGGTCCTGATACTACGAGGAGTACTTTATGTTGTGTTTTTCAAGTTGCATCAAAATTAGGAAACAGGAAACATTGTTTTATAATGAAAGAAGTGGTTGATGCATCTTTCCCTATATACAGCAAGCTAAATAGGATAAACAAGTAAACACATGATATGGCATTATGATCAGTGACAACTCATTCCCTGTGAAAACCTTTTTTGGGAGAGAAGTGGCTGTAAATGAAACAAAATGCCAATTCATTTGTTTGCAAAACTCAAGACTGGAGATGTTCTGAATGCAATATCCAAAAAGTTTGAAAACCATATCTAATGCTCCTTGAATTTCTAACACCACCTAACATGGCAGCATTGAGAGTCAGTATTTCCAGGATAATAAATCAGGATGAAATGAATCAGTCTGTTTAATGGCAAGACATTTGCTTGTTATATTGTAAAATGTTATTAAAAAGAAATGCTATGTGAGGCAGCGGTGTCTCATGTCGGCATAATAATCATGAAAAGTTAGGTTTAACCACACTTCTGCAAGTAAAAGAAGAGAATTTGAAAGCTCTTGTGCAGAGGGTGAGCGAAATAAAGGAAACACCTCATGAAAAAAACAATTTAACTTTAAAGTAACTGAATCACAATTACAAATGCAGCCACAGAGATCATGTGCTGAACAGTGAATGGTAGTGTGTCAGACAGATAAGAGGTCACATGATCATGACTTCAAAGCAACATGACAAAGTCCCCCAAGGATACCAAAGAGTCAGGGGCTAAAATGCTGGTGCATTGCTCACAAAAACTGCAAAATTATTTAATGTGTCATGTGAGCCCCACATTTACAGCGTGGCTGCCATGTGGAAACTACTGGTATCCAAGCTAAGAGCACAGAAACACATAACCTGGTGTAAGGAGCCCGGACTTCTGACTAATGGAAAAAGGAGTGGATCATCTTGTACCTTTTTTCCTATATCTGAAAGGGCTTACATCTGGAGAAATCCAAAGGAATCCTTCAGCCCCCAATCTCTGTTGCTATGGGCAGCCATGTTGTGGGAGTGATTAAGGCTGATAACTGCTCTGCATGGTCATGTGATGTCCAAGGAAAATGGAACCACATCACAGGACAGGAGCACCCTGAGCTGCTCTGTTCCTTCATGATGTTCACAAAATCCAAGATGATAATCCCCACAACAAATTCTGCAGTGGTATTATCAACACCAGGATGGGATCCCCAATCAGCGGATCTAAACGCCATTGAAACTTCATGGGAAGTTGTATAGCACAGGTTCCTTCATTGTTCAAAGAACCAGAGGCTTTTCTTCTTGAAGGATAGTTCAATATCCCACCACACACAGTACAGGATTTGTGTGATTGAGTTCCAAGAAGAACTGAAGCAGTTCTGAAGGAAAGGGTAACATAATGCCTGATTAGATCCACATTATTAATATATTGTTAGGGGTTTCCATTAATTTGTCAATTCCCAGTATATTTAATTGGATGTTGTTTTCTTTTTGAGCATGCAACTAGCTAGGAAGCTTATGCAATTAATAGTTTACACCTGCCTTTATCCAGTTATGAAGGCTAAAATATTCTTTGACTTGGCATTGACATGAAATATTATGTAATATAGCCTATATGAAGTGCATCGCAGAAAGGAGCTATAATAAAAAAGTTGAGAAAACCCATCTTCGATTTAGCCTTAGGCCAGCTCAGAGATAAAAACTCGCAACACTCGCTCCATGCAAAAAATGACTATCAGGAAGTTAACATCCTATCAAGCCTCTGGTGTGTAAATCGTCAGCCTCCTAAGGCCATTCTGCCATCCTGCCACACAGCCAAAACTGATTGATTTTCTTTCAAGCCAGATTGCATGGATCTCTATGAGCATTTCCTCCACTGTGGTGGGCGGGGGAGGGGAGCTAGTCCCCCCCTCGTGGGGTGTTGGGACCTTTGAGCCAAGCCAAGCCTCATCGCCATTGCTGTGTTCCTGTTCACCTCAAATTACTCTGAAAGCTTTTAAATTATTTATCAATGCTGTGGCTGGTCATGGATCAATCGACGCCAATGCCTTTTAAAGAGAGGGAGAGCAGGTCCCCACTGAGGCACTTCTGGAACCTTGGTACCCTTCAAACATCTTGATGCAAAAAAACATTGTGAGTGTTAAACTGTAATCTTGATGGGGGGGGGGGTTCATACTTAATTTCATGAGTATTGCTGGTCTGTATAGTGTTTCAGCATGAGGGCGGAGTGGGCTGCATCACCCAGCGTTGCGTTCGTCAGTTGTCATTAATCAGCATTTTTGCTGGATGGGTTTACCGTCATGAAGCCAGTGCAGGACAGCACAAGGGCTAATGATGATGATAGTGTTTTATCTCAACTTTTGCTGGGCTGGACATCCTTTGCAGTTTCAGGTATTAGCTTAAGTGAGAAGTTCTGCATCATTTCCTGCTGATTGTCGGATGTAACACCCGAACACTTCACAGTTCCTGCTAGATTTTTAGCATATCCTGAAAATCTTGTGAGAAGCCTTTTGTGTGAAACAATTAGCTCTTAAGACATAGCGCAGTTTAATTTTACCCTGTAAAGCCAGATTACTTGTAGTCCATTGACACCAGTGCAGTAAGACATAAAAACACACGGCGATGAATGGGCAGAATGAAATCGCTCTGGCCACTGCCAATACCTGCCATTATTTATCCAAAGACATTGAGTTAATATTCAAATTTTGGTGTGAAGGACGAGCTACTATAGACAGGACAATGCAAAGAGATTTCCCTTCCATCTTTCCTAGTGGTGGTCATGGTGCTGGTGGAATTGAATTATGGGGTGTTCACGATTTGTCTGGAGGTATTGAGCACCTCAAAATAAATTCCCACCTATTCAAATTCAAATCAGACTAAGGTACTGAGGATAATCCTTTTTAAGACAGTATGAACTCGAATTGAAAGCCCAAATGCATTGAATTGAAATAAATAAATCTTTCGGCATAGTACACAGACAGATAGGCCGTGGCAGGAATATGCCAGGCCTGTTTCTGAAGGCTCTCAAACACGGGCCCATGAAACGTGTCTGACTAATTTCATACAGGCATAAACAGGCCCATCCATATTCATTAGGAGTCAGAAGCAGTCGACCAGTCATCATGTCACACAGAGACTTAGCCGAGCGCCCTCCCAGCAGCTGGGCGTTTAGCTCGGGTGAAAAAAATCTCCCTGATTTCGTTTTGAGTTCCTCACTCTATATAAATGTCTGTCCTTAAAAAAAGGCTTTGGTTACATGAAGACTTCAGTGTCATTAATCCTTTAGAAATGGCTTAAATCTGAGTGAGCGTCAGGGCTTAAGCCCAGTGGAAGGACGAGATCTGGTGAGAGGATGAACCGTGGGGGCCCCTTGTGAGGCAGCCCCCCCCTCCCCCCCCGCTCCATGGCTCTGTAGTACGGAATGATGGAACTGGCTGCAGGTGCAAGGTGGAGATGGCCAGATGGGTCACTGTTGGGTACAGCTGCATGCCCTCATACTACTGTAAGTATCACATAGATAAATGTAGATTACTTCATTATTGATTTGAATTCATGCTATTGGTCTTAACATACACACCCTTGTGCAAATTAATTGAAACAATTTGTCACACAGATGTGCATGCAGTGGCCTAGGACCTGCTGGTTTGCACAGCCAACAGGACAGAGAGCGCGCTGAGTGGATGGAAAAAGGAGGCACTGTGCCCACAGACTGGCAGGCCTGCTCGGGTGGGGTTAGAGCTGAGTGGATGGACAGAGGAGGCACTG
>JAODJW010000007.1:23555238-23570249 GCA_026777045.1 Hyperopisus bebe | reverse complement strand
GCTGAACCCCCAAATCCCCCTAAACCCCCCCCTCCCCATCCCCCGCGCTCCCCCCCCCCCCCCACCAGCATCTAACACCTAAGGACTGGCCTCACACAGCAGCACGCATTGCAGCCCCTCTAATGGCGCTTTTCCACCAGGAACCGAGCTGTTCCTGAACCATACTGCGAACTGGCGGTTTTCTATTTTACAGCATGCGAGTTGCACCCATGCTGACACGGCCCTGCCACCAAACCCAGCTGGTTACGTCACCACCACCTGATTAGCTGAAAGCAATAAAGCATGGAAGTAATAGTGATCTGCATCAATGAGCATGAATTATCTGAAGAAAACATGGCATATACTATACATTATTCATTATTAGTAATACTACTCATTGCTATGTATTAATGCATTCTCAGTAACTCAGAATTTGAAAATTTTCAAACTCCTACTTAAAAAAGTACTCCTGAACAGCTGAACAGAATGAATTCGTCCTGCAAACTGACGCAAGCAAACGCAAATTCCACTAGCGTTTGATGCTGACATACAGCGATACAAATGTGCTAGTGGAAATTAAAGTTAAAAAACAAAAAAAAAGGAAAAAAATTCCACATAGTAAATCATGACGTGGGTATTTGCCTGTGCATGCTGGACAGGGCTCAGAGAAGCCCTCAGTAAAAAGCTGCAGCCCTGTTTGTGTGTCAGCCGGAAGCTGGGCAGCCCACAGAGGCTGACGCCCAAGCGGGGGGAACCAGAGCTAGAATGCGTAGCTTGCTGGTAACAGTATGTAGCCAGTGTCCAGGCTCCTGTCAGCCCCTCCTCCAGATAAATGAGGAGCTGTCTTCAGGGAACGTCAAGCACTCAGGCCGGAGCTGGAGGACTTATTTGTGCTTGACTTGAAGAAGAAGAAGAAAAAAGGCCACATCAAGATCATAACAGGCCCTTCTGAAGAGGCTGGTGTTTGCCTTGGCTCCTCGCACAATGGGACAGAGCTCTGGTCAGAACTGCGTCTCCCCCCTGAATGCAACCTTCGCAAACTTCAGCGCCGCAACCCGAAGGTCACCCGTGTTCTGAAAGCCGCTTAGCAAGGTCAGCCCATAATGAGCTGCAACTGCTTTATTTGCGACGGAGGGGCTCCAAGGGATTAATTGTCCCCGCTCCGTCTCATCCGTGATCTGAGGCCCCACTGTCAAAATGATCCATGGCCACGGTCTCCTGGGCGAGCGCTTTCATTATGGAGGTGCTCTCTAATCGATAGCAGCATTTTTAACACCGTGCCCCATAACTTTTATCAATCCTTATTATCTAAGCGACTGTTGCCGGGGAGGCGGGAGCCGTCCTCAGTAGCCGCCAGACCGCATGCGCTTTTAATTGAGCCTGATCACACCGTTAGTGGGCTTGCTAAGCAGGCCTTACCTTAAAGCAACAGTGTCAAATTAACAGCCGGGCCGGGGATGGGTACTCCTTTTAACGGGGGCAGGAACGTACAGAGCACGTGCCCCCTCCCTAACGGGAAGCTGTTGTCTGCATGCTCCTTAATAACCTCGAGGAACTCGTCACGGATAAATAAATATATAACCAGAAAAATAAGAGCATGTTCCGCTGGCACTATGCCTAAGTGGTTTAAAAGTTTTTAATACTGTATTACCGGCATGTCTGTCTGTGCGGTTGTTTAAGTGAAAGATAACCCATTATGGAAAGTTGCACTGTCAAAAATATTTCATGGGTAACTGGCATGCAAAGCGCTAATTTAAAGCTGAGATCCCTGTCTGTGTGATGCAACAGAGAGAGACTTGCAAACAGCTGGCAAGTGGGCAATTACTACTGACAGAAATGCACTTTGGATCTGTATTAGCCAAATTTATTTGACAGTTGCTCGATAAAATTCCATAGCGTGGTAGGTTTATATTTGGAGGCTAAAAGACCATGAAAGAATATTTTTTTAATATTCTTTCGTATCAGATCAAACGGAATTCATCAGCGGGGTGTGAACGCGCCCCTGTGATCTGGGATGCTGCCCTTTCGCTCGCTTCACTCACAGTCTCATCTTCCCCCACATCCTTTATCCCTCTGCTCAGATTTCCCTTTAAACCGGGGTGGCTGTTCTTCTGCATGTTTCCTTTGAAAGGTGTGTATTTCTTAAATATGATTTATGTCATTAAATGTGGTTTATCTCACTTTCTTTTATATGGAAATGGTACTGGTTCGGTTCCAGGCGTTTGCGTATCCATCAGTAATGACTGTCACCACTGGCGGTGATGCGGAATGGGCGAGTGCAGTGTAAGTCAGCTGTTTGTAATTGATAAAACTAGTCAACAGGTAGACCCCCCCAAGAAAAAAAGTGTGCTGCTACCAGGGATTTGTGAAAAGTAGCTCATTAAAACTTCGGGGCAGAGTGAGTTCTTTCTGCTGTGAGTTCTCTCGCAGGCTGCAGCTAATTTGTGAGCTGCTGAAGGCCGCGGCTGTTGTCTGACAACAGGCTCCTAATCGTCACTCTAGCTCTGGAGCGATTACTTCCTCACGGTGGCCTGTCACCGTTAAAATGCGACTCAAAAATATATGAGCCTCTCGTGTCTCAAGCCGTTGGATACTCCTCAGTTCTCCATAATGAGAGGCTCGGCCTGACTTTCAGAACTGGAAAAAGGACAGGTTCTGCCTATCAAATGAATTTGCGTCAGCGGTTTCAAATGATCTGTTTGTGTGGCAGGGGCTTCTGGGAAACCAGGGCAGGCTGTAGATGGTCGACAACGGCAGTGATTATACACTAACTCCGATTTTAATCTAAATTGCGTTCAAAGTTAAAAGCTGATTAACCTCAGGGATTTGCTCATTAACGACTCACATTAATACACTGTCAGAGACTGTCAGTGTCTCCCATCTGGAACGCAGGGAAACAGTGGAGGAAATCGACCAGATGAGGCAGCGGGTGAGCTCCGCCTTCATCTCTGTAGGGGTTAGACCCTCCCTAAATGTCTGTTTTTGTACAGAAAGACGGAAATACAAAAGCGCCAGGACACAGCCTGCGCTTGATGTGACTCACAAAGCTTCTGTCAGTCTCTAACGGAGCATATTGGGGGTTACCTGAACAATAAATAGTGAGAACATGCCAGTTTCTTATAGAGCATAAACATCTGTGATGGCATTTGAGTTCCTGTGACATTGTTTTCACATTGCCTGTTTTACATCTCTGAATGTTCTAACACTTATTTAGTGTAGAACATTTGTTTTGCACAGAAAGAAATAAAATCACAATACACATAACAGTGACTGCTGTTATCATAGGCTACCCAATATACCATTATATTACTCATCATAATTTGCCATTATGTTACAATAGGTTGCATAACATATCAATTTGACTTTGTGGAACACCACAACATAAAATTTCTATTTTATAGAATACCAACATTAAACTTCTATTTCATTTGTGCTATGAAATTATGTTCCGAGTCGGATTCCGAGTTCTGAAGCCTAAAGTGATGACATGCACGCTCCCATTTCTCAGGGATCCGACAAATATCTCGGACAGCACAGAGGATCAAGAGTTCAATATCTAAGATGGCTGCGCCCTTTATCAACAGAAGGGAAAGTTGTAGTTTTATACTGTTTAAGCACTACTTTTCATTTGTGGCTCATTAAGTTGGTCGCACACACTATACCGTCCAACTTATCTGTGGACATGTTGCTACAGAATTTTATACGTGAAGCACCGTGCGTAATGTGTTATCAACTGATATTGCTAACAATGGGTAACAATTAACCGTGCTAGAATTGGATTTCATGATTAGTTGGATTATTTGTCTGATTTACGGTAGTTCAGGCTAATTGTAAGTGAACGAAGATAAAGACCATTTAAACTGAGGTACCTTAAATCCGACAAGTTGTCGAGCTAAGCAAAAAATCTTGCTTTTTCATATGGGTCCATGGTATTGCACTTCTGTGGAAAACGGAACGCATCCGGCTTGGTTTTCCCGAGTTTTTAGCGGATGTGATGTAATCTCGGAATCCAAAAATCGGATCCCAAGACAAATGGAACGCACCATTGGTAACCACCAATCCCCTTCAAGCTGGGCTGCACCTAAGGTCACATGATGCATCCTTCATCCCAGCCTCACTGAGCTGCTGCTATATGTGTGTCCCAATTTATGGCTGATGAACAGGCCCCCGATATGCCAGGCCCCCGGTACGCTGGGCTCCAGATACTCTGGGCCCCCGATACTCCGGGCCCCCGATATGCCAGGCCCCCGGTACGCTGGGCTCCAGATACTCTGGGCCCCCGATACTCCGGGCCCCTGATATGCCAGACCCCCAATACTCCGGGCCCCCGATACTCCAGGCCTTCTCTGGGAGCGCCACGGGCAGGCCGAGCCCCTAAGTGCTGACTCAGCTGACGACTTTACCACTGTTAGCCTACAGGTAAAATTAGGCAGGTAAGTCAGACAGCCCAGAGCAAGGGCCCAAAAGAGACACATAAGGACACTCTTGATTAGCAACCATGACCTGCAGCTCATCCTTGAACCTGAATTGCCTCAGGAAATATTCGGCTATATATAAATTGGTAGAATTGTGGGTCACTGTGGGTAAAAGCATCAGTTAAGCAACAAAATAGCAATAATGGAAATATAAGTGAAACAAACTGAGTAAACATGACTGAGGGAAATGGAGAGGAAGGGTCCATTATACTCTGCCCTTAGCGGTGGATTCTGACAGATTGTGTCTTTGGGAAGCAAACGGCCGTATAACCCCCCAAGGGATACACTAATACTAGTTTTTCTGTCTTATATTACTTAGCTTCAACTCCGCTCCCCCATCAGCAGGGTCCCTGCATCAACACCACCCTCGTGTTCATGCCCGTTTAGCTCACATCTTACTGAAGATACAGTGCCCCCCCCCTCCCCCCCATTGGCACTGTCCAGCCAGTGCACCCAGACCCTCACACATGACAGTGACTTTGCTCGCTTGTTTTCCTGCCTTGAGTTTGTGTGCCCATTCCAAGCAAAGCGCTGGCAGACTGTCAGACTGCCTGTAATGAAGGGCAGGGCCACTTCAGCTGGGTTGTGTGATGTAACCAGAGATCATGGCTGGTCTTTAGTGCTTGGGAAATAAATACGGGGAATCGCATTTGTGTTTAGCAAGTCTAAAACTCAGCAGAATGTCCTTAGTAACATGGTTTCACACACATTACATTGCAGCTCTTCTTGCACATTGCTCAGTATATTTTACGGCTGTGTATCACAGATAATTTGCTCTCTCCCGATATCTTTCCAGGTGGTTTGGTTACATGGTAGAGCAGCAGGCGTCCTGCCCCCCACTCAGGACAGCTGGAGTCCTTCCCAAGGTCACCTTCCCATGGGGGGAGGGGGGTCCAGGTGAAAAGGTGCTTCTGAATTGCATGTGGATGTGTGTGTCCTGTAATGGCCATGTGCTTCCTACGAGAGGCCCTGTATCCACGAGCCATCGGCAGATATGAACTGGATTGACTAATGGATGATGTTCACAAACATTCTACACACAAACGCTCAACAATCCCAAATAGCATTTTTCGTACAAGTAACCAGTCTAATTCTGAACATGTTTTGTAAATTGATTAGCCTTCGTATTTTCCAACCATCCATCCATCAATCCATCCAAACTTTAAAGGTATATCTACATTAACCCCATTTTACAACATACTTTTAAAAGTTTATTTCTTTTTGATCGGGTCATTTTAAAAAGTAGTTTTCAGTTAGACACAATTTCCACCAGACATTTCTACTGTGATTTTTCTTTTAAATAAAATAAAAGTAAAGGGTTTCAGCTGCATTTCGGTCAAAAAGCAGTCACTATTCTTGGACAAACAATTAACACTATTATTCTGACTTTTTTCTTTTTATCAGTTCAGTTTGCATCTTTAAAATTGTCTGGATGAAGACCAATTAAACTCTGGCGATCCTTGATATCTGATAATAGCAAGTATGTCAAACACAACATACACATTATTATTGCTGTTATTATTGTTGTTGCTTTCAGTTTGTTTGCAGGCTCTGTATGAGGAAAGCGAACCGTAAAAGTGATACCATAGTGATAATAAAGTGTCACCTACAGGTATATAATAATGAGGTATAAATTAAATTTCAATAATGTAACGACAGATTATGATAAACGAGTTTGTATTTTTATGTGCAAATAATATGTCTATCCATCCATCCATCTTCCACACTGGATAATATTAATTAATGTAGTTGCTAATAGGAATATAACAGCATAAGATAGAATAAGACAGAATAATGTATTACGTTCTGTGTTACTGTATTTCTGCAGAGACCCAAATGCAGAGCAGGAAGCTTTACAGGTGAGAATGGAAGGCTTCCCTCAGAGATGGGCAGCGCAGAGAGGTCGAGTCAATCCTGCACAGACACAGAACTAGGAAGGTAACCACCTGAGGCAGGTCTGAGGGCTGAGAGGGACAGAGAAAGAAAGAGGGAAGGGAGAGTCAGGAACAGGCGGAAGGCAGAGAGTAAATGCTCGGTAAGCTGCATGAGATGCCAATACTTTGCAGTGATGCACAGCACCAGGGCAGCTTAAATAGAAGCAGTAACAGGTGTGATGGGTATTGGCTGACTGAGGTTGCTGCCCAAGGTTTGTGAGAATTCCTAAATATTTTATTTTATCTTACAGTCAGTTTCTAACTTTGCCAGGTGCAGTGAGTTAGAGGTGGAATGTGGGAAACACGTCATTGCTGTGGCGACTTATTATCATGGAGACGGGACGTCCCGCACGTGCCTGGGGGGGGGGCATGGGCAAGGGTCTCTCCGCACCCCCTTGGAGACGGCCAAACTTGGTGATCTGTGTGTCTCTGCCCGCCCTCATGACCACCCCAGCCTGGCGGCCGTCAGCATCATGTTAATAGACTCCCAGGTACAGGCAGGCTGTCGATGGCGGTGCTTCATCGCCATGTGTCTTTGCTGCAGAGCCCGTCTTGGCAGCCTTGGCTGACAGAGCGCGTCATTACGCCGCAAGCCGCTGCCCCACCTGCATTCGCACAGCACGCTCTGTCTTCGGCTCCATTAGCTGCATTAGCTCTAAAATCCACTGTTTGCTCAGCCTTAAACTTCTCTCCTTCACAGTCAACATTTTTTGACATCCCTTTCATTGACATCCCTGACCCTAGACCATGTTTTCTCGTTCAACATGTGTTCCTTGTAGAGAAAGGCTCAGGAAAGCTATCGATATGTTTACATCGCCGCAAATGTGGATATATGACTGTCAGAAAACGTTTTCCATTTATCAGAAAGAAACTGATAAAAATTACATCCTTTCACAAAAGTCGGGTGCAGCCCTTGGCAAACTGTCCAGCACACTATGATCTCCCATAACTTGCGTTTTAAAGGAAAAAAACACAATTATTTCTTTCCAGAGGCACTTTTCCACATACTGGCCCCTGGAAAACTTTTGACTGTAAAACATGATTTAATAATTCCGAAATGATTTTGCACAGATCTCAAGAGGACTGTAAGGATGAGTATAAGCATAACCAGAAAGCATCAGTAAACGCACATTGATTTGAATCCTAGGCTCAGAGAATTAGCTACATTTCCAATTGGTCCTTAAGCAAGATCCTTAACCCTCTGAAAAATTCTCAAGGAATGCTGGATGAAGGGCTGGTCCTGCACTCAGTCCCCTAGCTTCACTGGCACCTCGATATGTGTGTGCGTCTCAAAAAGGACCAGCATGGTGGGATATGCAAAAAAAACACATACCATATACCTCTCCTCGTAGTGCTACAAATGGCAAGTAGGGCTTTGTTTCATTTTTCATTTCAAAGGAAGATGTCACTTCCCAATCGTGCCGCTCCTCCTGTGTGCCACGCCCCCTCGTTAACCACATGTGGAATCCCTATGTTACCAGTTGTTTCTAGTCTTGTCTATTTGAGTTTCTGTATTTACAGTAAGTGCTTCCCTGTTAGTCTTTCCCCAGTCCTGTCATTGACGTCTTTACCTGTTTTGCCTTGTGTGCCTTTCCGTTTGCCTAATAAATCCCTCGTTCCCCGATCTTCCGTCTCCATCTTCTACTTCCCTGGTCTGTGCTCCCTGTGAAGTGTGACATATAAAAGTTGCATAAAAACCATCCTACATCATTTCTGAGAAGTGTGAAAGTTCACAGAAAATGACGCATGCACAGAAAAACACACGTATGCCACTCTACCAGATGTGCAATCTACAAATCACAAATGATCATGAAATTGTGCGTAGCTGAATGGTTTTAACTTGGACACAGCCCCAAAGTAATATCATTAGCATTTATAAATGAGCATATTCAAATATAATTAGCATATAAAAATATCATATATAAATCATCTATTTGATAATGGCGAGCTGCAAAAATAAGAATGTTAGCAAGGCTGAAAATGAGGTCCTGTTGGCAGAAGAACAAATGCATGCAAGGACACTGGTGTTAATACTACAGATATCATGATATCAGAAATCTACTAGCTGATGCCAATACTAGTGAAATTCCATGATTCTTCATACCCAATTCAACACCACATTAAAAAACAAAATAATAAATCCCATGTAGTTAACCATACACTACATTATCCAAAACACACTTCTCCCTCCTTTGGTTTGTATGTTCTCTTATCTTTCCCATGTTGATGGATGACTAAGGGAATTTGAGCTCTGTGTCACCTCATGTTCGTATCCCTGTTAACCAGGAAGTCATGGATTTCAGCTTGAAGGTTCCTATTCACTCTACTCAAGTCAAAGATGTACAATTTACAGGGGAAACATGCTTCAGTTACATTGTGTTCACTATAATTTCCAGGGGTGCCAATAATTGTGGCAAATGTGTTTTTGTTAAATATAACTATATCTTGATGAAGGATTTTTTTTTCTTGGAATAAATTTACGTAAATGAAAGGTTGGATTTTTCTGAATTTTTCAGTGCAACATGAAGCTGCTTCACCAAAAGGTGGATTCTTTCCTAACCCTTTTTACAAATCTTTACAAGGGGTGCCAATAATTGTGATGGGTGCTGCTTAGCTGAAGCTGATGTGCTACAAAGCCTAGCTAAGCTCAAAATGAATAAATCACAGGGCCCTGGTGATATCTTACCTATAGTTTTAAATGAGATGAGGGATATTATTTGCCAACCTTTGACTTTACTATTCCAGAAATCCTTATCTGCTGATGTGGTACCGTCAGACTGGAAGCATGCTAATGTGACACCCATATTTAAAAAAGGGGATAAAAGGAATCCAGCAAACTATAGACCAATCATTTTAACTTGCATAACTGGAAAAGTAATGGAAGCTATAATCCAAGTAAAAATGGTAGATTACCTGGATTCAAATAACATTCTGGGGGATAGCCAACATAGATTTAGGAGAGGTAGATCTTGTTTAACTAATCTACTTGAGTTCCTTGTGGAAGCTACAAGAGAAATTGATCACGAAAAGATCTACAATATGTTCTACTTAGAATTCGGGAAGACCTTTGATGTTGTCCTTCACAAATGGCTCCTACTTCATGCTCAAAGCAGCAGGGATTTTAGGAGCTATAGCAGCTTGGATTGAGAACTGGTTAACATACAGGAAGCAGTGGGTAGTTATTAGAGGCACAATGTCACAGTGGGCCTGTGTTCATAGTGGGGTACCACAGGGTTCAATTTTAGGACCACTGTTATTCCTAATTTACATTCCTATTACGGTCCTAATCCCCCCATAATTTACATATTAACAATATGGACACCAATATATATAGTATATTGGTTAAATTTGCATATGACACCAAGGTGGATGGTGTAGCAGACACTGAACTAGCCACAAAGAGGCTACAGCAGGATCTTGATTTAATTAGTGACTGGGCTGATACCTGGCAGATGAAATTTAGCATAGATAAATGTAAGGTAATATAAAGTACAGATATTTTATGGGTTCCACTGAAATAAAGGTAGCTCATTATGAGGAAGACCTCGGAGTGTATGTTGATGCTTCCATGTCCCACTCTCGCCAGTGTGGGGAAGCAATTAAAAAGGCCAATACGATGTTGGGTTACATCTCTAAGTGTGTGGAGTTTAATTCAAGAGAGGTGATGCTAAGATTATACAATTCCTTGGTAAGACTCCACCTAAAATATTGTGTGTAGGTTTGGTCACCATACCTTAAAAAGGACATTGCTGCCTTGGAATGAGTTCAATGTAGGGCTAGAAGAATGATTCCTGGTCTCAGAGGAATGTCTTATGAGGAGAGGTTAGCTGAGCTGAATCTGTTCAGCATCGCACAAAGGAGACTAAGGGGGACATGATCCAGGTATATAAGATTCTAACAGGTCTGGATACTGTTCAACCAAATACATCAGTATTAGTTGAAATACAGGAACTCATGGCCATAGGTGGAAATTAGCAGGAGAACATTTCAAAATGGATTTGAGAAAGTACTTCTTTACATAGCGTGTAGTTAGAGTATGGAATAGTCTTCCCATTAGTGTAGTGCAAGCTAAAACCTTGGCCAAATGGCCCACTCTCGTTTGTAAATTTCTTATGTTCTTATATCCACATGAACACAGAACTTTTAGAACAAGCTAGCACATCTGCACAAACACAGAACCAACACAACAAACCAGGACATCGGCACAAACACAGAAACTTCACAACAAATCAGGATTCTGCATGAACACGGAACCTTCACAAAAAACTTGGACATCTGCACAAACACAGAACATTCAGAACAAAACAGAATATCCACATGAACACAGAACCTTCACAAGAAACCAGGACACTTGATGAAACACAGAGGTACTGCCACAATTAAGGTCAACTGTGTCTCCAGAGAATCATCACACTGTACCGGCACACACATACACACAAACCCCACTGTCATAGGCCTTGAGTTACACAACTGCAGACACAAACCCTATAAAACCTGGAAGGTAAACATCTATGAATAAGGACAGGGTGCATTAAATCACTTAAATAACTGAATGATTCTCATGATTTCTGTAACTATGGTCAGAACAGAAACAAGACAAAGACAAAAACAAGATTGTATGAGGTGCAATAAAGGCTAAAAGGGTTTTATTATCTACTTCAGGTTTAAGCGCATTATTACCAGGGGTGGATAGCGGGTGTTCCTGAGGCCTTAATTCAAGGGATTAGAGACTTGCAGTGCCAGAACATTCAGCACCTTGCAGTACAAAATGCGTTACTAAACCCTACACTGGCATATGGTGAATCACCCAAGGCTCACACAGCAAATATTCTGAGTGAAGCACATAAAGAATATCAGCCCCCCTAGGTTTAGTCTGAGCCCCCTTTAAAAATATTTTTTCTAAAACTAGAGATTTGCCATATATTTTTGTATACATTTTGTACCCCCTGCTCGACAAATTTTATTGTGGGGACCCTTCCTTGTGGGGATTCACCCCACTGCTCGGAAACTTTTATTGTGGAGAATTTGGGGGGGGGGGGGGTTGTCTGGACACCCCTAAAGGGAGTAATCCTAAAATTGCCCCTCGTGGCACTTCTAAGTGTCAGAGATGGACAGTCACTGTGTGATACTGCTCAGCACTGAGGTGGATAAAGGGCCGCAAGCAGAGCACCTGCCCGCGCTCTCTCACCAAGGTACCCCAGAGCAGCATCCAGCCAGCTAAGCAGGCAGCAGTCATCTTAATGCATCACCCAGAATCCAGCTCTGTGGCCGGAGTGATTTTGGGGTGACTGG
The DNA here is from genome assembly GCA_026777045.1 of Hyperopisus bebe. Classification (NCBI taxonomy): domain Eukaryota; kingdom Metazoa; phylum Chordata; class Actinopteri; order Osteoglossiformes; family Mormyridae; genus Hyperopisus; species Hyperopisus bebe. The sequence goes on along the minus strand of JAODJW010000007.1, from coordinate 23,558,569 downwards.
ACGAGGGTTTTCAGGAGGGGGCAGATGAGCATGGCCAACATGGAAACACTGCACTGGGGCCGGCCAGCCATCATCTAGCCGTGTGCTGCTTTGATTAATGAGGCCGTTTGAAAGACAATTAGCGGGAGCAGATTTGCCTTCAATGGCCATATCAATCAAGGCCCTTTTAATTCAAAGTGCCCCGCCCCACTGCGCCACACCCAGCCCTTGATCAGGAAGGCCGCGCATCAACATTGTGCTCGTGGGGAATTGCAGGGAATCGTGGGGAATTGCAGGGAATCATGGGGAACCATGGGGAATCTCAGGGAATAGCAGGGAATCGTGAAGAATCATGGCGAATAGCGGGGAAGCATGGGGAATTGTGGGGAACCGCAGGGCATCGCAGGGGACCATGAGGAATTGCAGGGAATCGTAGGGAACCATGGAGAATCGTAAGGAACTCAGGGAAATTGCAGGAATAGCAGGGAATTGTAAGAAATCACTGGGAATAATGGGGAATAGTGGGAAATCACATGGAACAGTGAGGAATCGTAGGGAATCGCAGACAACCCAAAAAGCCAGACCTGAACAATATACTTTGGGTCAGGCTTTTCCCAGGCTATGCATAGACGGCTCTTTGTGTGATAAATAATGAATTACTACAGAAATTTAAGAGTTTTACAAAAAAAAAATATACCTTCCTGTTTTATTAATGAATGTAATTAAAATGTAGACTCGCTAAAGTCGGCGCTGTTATATAAGACATTTATATAATTTAAGAATTTACTGCGCTGTCATGGCAGACTTTGTCTTCCCGCTGTACCATTTTAATGAAAAACAGCTTGGCAGACATGCAGCAAGGCTCCTGTCTCCCTTATTATTAAAATAGCAGTTTCAAATTGTGGACATACATCAACCATGGAGTGTCTTGTGAGAAGAACCAGTTCGTTCCTCTTCCCTAAAAGAATTTAAAAAACGTGAGGGAGAAAAACAAATGGATGAATGATTGCCTTCCAGGTAGAACTGTTTTTAAATGATATGGTCAATATGCTACAGACAGGTATCTGAGTTCTCAGCTCTCGGAATTTCGAGATTTTAGTGCCACAAAGATACTGATGTCACTTATCTCCTACATCCCTGCGCACAATTACACTTGTCAATCATATCAACCTCAACATTATTTAAACCAGCGAAGGAATGACATATATCCAAAAAGAAGAATTTAATAGGAAAATATGTGCTTCAATGAAAACAAACAAGTGGCTGAGGATGAGACGCTACTGATTGTCAGATACGTTACCTCAAGGGCGAGGGGAGAAGTCAACAGTTTCAAAGTCAGGTGATAGCAAGGGAGGAAAATCACCACAGACTCCTAGCTTGCTGGTCACCCTGGCCAAGCCATTCTCAGCTGGGTTTGTTTTGGAGGAGATGGTTGATAGAGTAACACTGGCCACTAATTCATCCCACTGTGTCGCAGAGACCCTCTACTCATCTCATACGCATCGACATGAGATGAGCTTGGAAATCACTGACTTATCTTCTAAAGTGGTAAATGTTACACTGTCTCCACTAGTAATTCTTAGACTTTCCTTTTGAGTGTAAAACAAGTCCTTGTGTTTTTGGTTTCATTCTTTTTTTGTTTACTTGGAATTGATTGTTTTAGATCAGGGGTGCCCAACTCCAGTCCTGGAGGGCCAGAGCCCTACACATTTTTGGGTTTCCCCTCATTTAACACACCTGATTCAACTCCTTGTGCTAATTACCACACAGCTCTTGAGCAGAATCATTTATGGTGGAACAGGGAAAGAACTAAGCTACACAGGGTTCCAGCCCTCCAGGACTGGAGTTGGGCACCCCTGTTTTAGATTATTGTGATTTTATAGCAATTACTGTACTAGAGAACTCGACTCCCTTTAAGATCCTTTAAGTAAGTGTCTGAGAGTGGAGGTGTTTTGCTATAACAGACACTTGGATTCAATGTAAATTTTAGGAGAAAGGAAAGTTATACATGTAAATTAATTTCTAATAGTTATTTTTAAATACCAGCAAGCTGATACATGAGAAGATATGTACAGTAATATAGCTTTAAAACTTCTTTTAAAAATAACATGTGATTAAAGAGGATTTATGCAGGTAAGCATCATAGACTCAAAAAACTAGAATGCAAAACTGCACCATGAAAAGATTTTAACTCATAAATACTTCACATACAGTAAGTAAGGTGAGAGTCTAAATGGTGTTAATGACCTTGTGCCAAGTGGGACATGGTCTAGGGTTGTGGGAATAAATCCTGACTGGAACATGGGCCACCATTGTAGGACTAAAGACTGACTGGAGCATGGTCTTTAGTAATAGGAGTAAGTATTAACGGGAGCATGGTCTGGAATAATAGGAATAAGTACTGATGAGAGCATGCTCTAGAGTAATAGGAGTAAGTCCTGACTGGAGCATGGTCTGGAGTAATAGGACTAAATACTGACTGGAACGTGGTCCAGTACAGAGTCCTGCATCGACATAACCATATGCACAGAACACATTCACTGCCCTCTATTTTCATTAGCATTTTATTTCACGGGGAATTTGCTCACTGCACGATATAATTGATGTGTTGGCACCTTATAATGTGGAATTGCATTAGAAGTTAAAATGGCAATCTTTTACGCGGATGGTAGATGCATAAATTACCCTTTAAGCTGGGCATTATTTGATTGTAATTCCTTATTATTTACTGCAAACATCATGTGAAACACTCGACTGCACCTGGGCTCTAGGATTGTGTCTAATTGCATTAACCATGAAGTTCCGCTTCCCCTAAACACTGTCCCGAATGCAATGGTGAGACGTAGCACTCTGCAGATTGTAGTTTGAACATCATTTCCTCCACCTCACTCCAACGTGTCCCTTATTAATATAATTGCAGATATCATGCGCTTCTGCGTCGCTATGCAGATAATACAGTGAGGTTATTTCTCCAGGGTTATTTACCGATAAAACTGCAGGTTATTTTTTCAAGTTATAGATTAGTTTGGATTTTACGCAATTTTTAAAAATGATGTCACAGTCTTTACTGTTGGAATATTATATCACGGGATCTGAGTGCATGAGTTTATATTAGTAATACAGTAATAACTGTTTATTTATACCTTTGATTTGTATTGTATACTTTTCCCTTTGATGATATTTTTATAGACAGTAATTCATTACAATAGGTCTTAGTGATCTGTTTTTCTCTGCGACTTGTAACTAAGTAACTTCAGCTTATATAACCTGTATGTGGACTATAAAGTACACACAGCAGAGCTGTTAGACGTGAAAGTCATGAGGTTTGGGTGACGTCAGGGTGGGGGGGCTG
>JAODJW010000007.1:23496931-23520545 GCA_026777045.1 Hyperopisus bebe | reverse complement strand
CTCACTCACTCACTCACTCACTCACTCACTCACTCACTCACTCACTCACTCACTCACTCACTCACTCACTCACTCTCACAGGAGCTCGTGCCATTAATCCTGAATTTTGCACTCACACCCACACACTTACTCACTCTCACACACACACTCATTCACTCACATAGTCACACAATCACTCACTCTCACACACACGCTCACCCACCCATAGGGAGAGAAAGGAGTACCATACATCCTGCTGCCCTTACAGTGATCCAGGGGTTATTCAGCAGCTCACTGGCCGTAATGCGGTGAGCAGGATCCACTTTCAGCAAACAACACAGAACCTTCTTGGCTTATTCGAAGAAAAAGAACAAATAATCTCACTTAATGTGCATTTTGGGTATCATTTGGATTCTGAACCTATCTTAGCATTTCATATGTTAAAACTACAGCTTGACAAATAACTTGTAAAATATAGACTCAAATGTTACCTCCATGACTGATAGTGTCCCAGATGAGGCCAGTGAAGACAAGTTCTCCCTTGGTGATGATTTCAAACAGCTTGTCCTCAGAGCTGGACATGAAGGGAGGCTCTCCACACAGCCTTCAGTGGAAGAACTTGATCTCAGAGGTGCACATCATATAATACATGCAGCACTCGTCAACCAACATCAGGAGGAAGGTTCTACAGCAGAAGTCAACCGGTTAAACCAGGCAATGGCTGTTCACAGGTCAAGTAGAATCCCAGAACCCTCCTGATCATCAAAATCTACTGCAGGGGACCCCTCCCCCTGGTGGTCAAAATATAGGGTACCACTGCAACCCATTAACTCCCCAGATTAATTAAAGTAGCTCTCTTTGTAAAAGAGGATAGAGGTTTGAGACCACTGTTCTACAGTTTGATACATGATTTTGAAACAAACTAACTAAACAAAATTGATTAAGTTTGTGCATTGCATGATCAACAACAGACTGCATATACGTCAGTGGTCCCATAACATAACAGAGCTGAAACATTCCTATCGCCGACTGACACCATAGCCATCATAACATTGTAGCACAATGCATTACTGATGTGATTGTGGTGATGCTGGCGTAAACAAACCTACCAAACAACACTACTGGTTTATGGATTTACTATACTGGATTTTTTATCATTAGAATGTACCCTTTTTATTTAAAAAAGTTTACTGTAGACTATGCTATCTAGGTTTAAGTACACTCTATATTTGCACTGCAACAAAATTGCCTAATGACACATTTCAAGAACATGTTTGTCGTTAACCAACATATGACTGTACAATATTAAAGTTACATGAAGGAAAGCACTATTGTACTCTGTAGAAGGTGCTTATATATCCATTTGTAAAAACAGGGAAGCCTAATAAGTGACTGACTTTAGATATGAGCACACATAGTAGCTAGTACAGAATGAACTAAGAACCCCACTGCGGTGTGAGTGGAGCCTCCTTGTGGCAGGAATTCTACCTACAGCATGTACATGATGACCCCGATGCTCCACACATCACACTGCTGGCTGTAGTCGTGAGCGCTGATCACCTCTGGTGCTGAGAGACAAATGGGCACCATGCCTCATTACAGTCAGCTGTGAGGTAAACTCTCATTCTGCTAAGAATTAACTGTTAGTCCCCTCCTTAGGCCCCATAACTACTTGCCTTTGTATACTGTCTGTACCTCTAATAACATTTAAATGAGAGCTCATGTACTTATCATGTTGTCAGCACCCTTTATAAATATGCCTTTACAGCCAATTAAAAAGGGCCTTAGCAAATGGAAAATGAAAGCAAGACAGTGTGCTATAAGGTCATGCGTAGAGGCAGGGGTGTGTGTGCATCCTGTACCCATGTAGACAGGAGTCCCACAGGTGGCCTGTAGCATGTTCTCACTGCCCACCCCACCCTTCTGCACCGAGAGCCCAAAGTCCGTCACCTGTAGGAGGAAAGCGGAAACGTGCTGCATAAGGCTAGCGCGCAGCTTAGCATTACAGTCACTGACCGCATACTTTTTCTCTGTTTAGTCCCCTGGAGCAAGCCCTACCTCACTGACCAATAGGAAATGCCAATGGGGAGCATGTGATTCCAAACTGGCAACTGAGGTTTAGTACTACAACTGGAAGCAGCAGCATGAATTTGTTAACATTTCCACTGCTTCACACACATCAGTTCCTCAGGATAATCCATGAAACACTTAATCCCAGTTCTTTTTTTGTACCAGTATTATGCATTTTGGTATTATTGAATATTTTTAATTTACATTTGACCCTTTTGAAAAGGCCCAATATGCTCTTATCTTGGATGAGTAAACATCACACGCAATCCATACATGTGGCTTCAGTAGAACATCCAGCGGCTGGAGCCAAGCAGAGCAGATAGGACTGGAGGAGAAACGAGCGTCTCTGGATAGATAAGGTGCCTTTATCAGGTGCCAGGATGGAGCTGTCTTTAAAAACTGCCTATTTAATTCATGCCATACGGAGCCTCCATACAGCACCAGCCTATTTTATCTGTCTGTTGTACAAAGGCAGCTCTGTAGGCACCCATTTGCCTTCATGGACAATCTTGATTCATCGTTCTTCCTGGCATTATATTGGTGCAAACCTTAGGTGATAATGGGGCCAAAAAGGGAGACAAATAGTTGAAAGGGCTCCTAAACAGCCCTAGCAGGGATTAAGTGTAATACTATCCCTTATAACAAGGGCTCATTCATCTCCAGTTGACTGCTTCCTTACCTTGATATTGAACATCTCATTTCCATCACTACTGTGGTAACTCTTGACTAAAATGTTCTCCAGTTTTAGGTCCCGGTGGACGATATCTGAAACCAGCAAAATTATCCACAAAAAGGACAAAACACAAAAGTCACTAAAGTTACATTCTTAAAATGGTTTTACTACTTAGTTCTATTAGCATAGTTGAGTTAACTCAAGGTTAAAGCATTCTGCATCCAAAAACGCTGATTGATACATTCAAATGAGGGGTAATTTTATGAGCGGACTTCTTCACACCGAATGGGAAAATCTTCACCGTGTTTGGTATAACAGGTGATCCAGCCCCCCCGAATGCAGCAGTCGTCAGCTAGGGGCATGACTAATTTGCCATCAGTGGAATAGCGGGTAGCAGTTGACAATTTTTTTAAGCGCAATTGCCACATCTCCCGAGAGCCATTAACCTCAATGTGCCCTGACAGAAAAGAAATGTATTGTGACAAATCATTATTTGCTTCATTCTGAAAACAGTACGGCACAGCGCATAATGTTCACTCTTGCTGATGTGCTAGATAATGCTGCAACTGGAGTGTTTTGAGGGAGCTAAAAGGTTATAATCGATGCCGGCGCCAGCCTGACTTGATGGGATGGAAAATAAAGTGTCAGACCACATATTACTTCCTGGGAAGTTTTGTCCTCTGGAGTCTTCAAGTTGAGCACGCCTGGTTTTTGCGAGCAGGGAATAGGAGGACGTCTGTCCCCCATACACTGTGCTGTACTCCTCATTAAATGTGAGGACTGGTAAATGTCAGCAGAGAAGGAGCCTATTTTTGCAGAATTGGAATCAAATATTTTGTTTTCATATACACAGAAAAGGTGTCCAAGAAGTGCAAAAATATCAATCAAAGGTCAAGCAAGATTCTGGCTAAAATATATATAATTAAAATCACACAGGATTCATAAGCCTCACAATACACCTATGTGATGCATAAATGCAAACACTTTTTTGAAACAGCTTCCCTTGAGGACCATCCAACGGTTTCTGAACTGGTTTTTGGCCAGCTTCAGCTTTTAATTGCTTAACTGAAGTCATATTCAGGCTGTGGTACAGGTGTAAAGGAGGCACTAATTAAAATTTATTCTAAAGTCTGCAGATGTCCAACCCTTGAAGTCCAGGGTTTCATTCTGCTTTAAATTTTTCATTCAAAATATTTTCTGTCATAAAGGCAGAACATGAATGGCATATCAAGACTGACATATGCAATGATATTATCAGACATGAAACTGTGGCACTTAATATTTTATCACTCACACAGGGCCAACGGAAATGCATTACCATCATTTCTTGTGTCTTAAAGAACAGACAGACACATGCTCTGGGGGACTCTTAGTAAACACACCTATTAATCAGTATTCATAACCTACTTGCTGCTAATGAGTCATTAGCCACATGTAATGAAGTCTTATTGCTGAGCAACATCCTAAATTGCCTCTAACTATAGATTTCACTGCTGTGGAAAAAAACATTGCAAATAAACCCATCAGACTCAATTACAAAGGTCTGTTTTTATGTCTGGCTGTTATACATCATTAGCTCATTATTAAAATTAGCTAAGTGGTATAATGACTAGGAGCCATAATGTGGTGTCAGTGCTCTTGATTATCAAATGTCAGCAAACACAAAGAGCAGAGATCTGATGTCACTAAGCTACATCCGTTTACTAACAGAGCGTCAGCTATGCTTGCTGGAGACTGAAGTAGATGCTCTACAACAGGTTTACAAACAGGAAGGAAAAAAAAAGTTTTTTTTGCTCACTCTCCTCATGTTAGGATGTAAGCCGATGGCACAGTAACAGTTTGTCAGTGATTTCTCATTTCAGCGCCTTGACATCGATCTAGCACGTCTTACCCATTTTGTGCAGGTAGACGATGGCCTCCGCCAGGCTGCTGATGACATGCCGGGTCTCCTCCTCGGTGAAGCGCTGCTTCTTCTGCAGAAGCTCCTTAAGCTCTCCTCCCTCGCAGAGCTCGGTCACCAGGTACGTCCTCTGTGACACAGCACGGGCACAGGACATGTCTGTAAGCAGCTCAAGGGCCGCGCAGGAGCACGCAGGAGCATGCAGGAGCACGCAAGCTTTGCGACGGCCCGCGCTTGGCTCTGACGACACTCCTGATGGCAGCTGTACAAGCCAGCAGCTGGAAACTTAACTGAATATTATTTACTGCCTGTTAATTATGTAGATGTAACATAATGTATTTTTACCCAAAAATGACAAAATCTGGAATACATTTTGTGACATTATTGTTTGACAGAATTTCTTTAAAGAATCCTAATTTCTCTATTTACAGTACAGGTTTTAGAGGGTTGTGGATGGAAGCATACTGTATGATACAGTACATTTATTGTCTGAGCTGGTGTGGTTCTTAGGGTACTATGTAAACAATTATCCATCCATCCATTTTCTGTAACTGCTTGTCCTATTCCAGGTCACAGGGGCTCTGGAGCCTATTGTAAATAATTAGACTAGTTATTTTATTTTAAAGCCACGGTGTCCATGATGGTAGCATGTTGAGTTCCCCCTGGATAAACAGGCCGGCCAGTGGTATTTCCTTACCTTCGGTGTTTCTAACACTTCCTCCAGGTGTATGACATGCGTGTGGTTGACATGTTTCAGTATGCTGACCTCCCTCTCCAGCAGCATCACACCAGAGCTTCCAGCCTGCGCAGAGATGTGGTCTCCAGAGCTTATTCAGGGATCACCTCAAACCAAGTACAGTACCCAAACCCATCCGGCACTGCTGGCTAAGGGAGCTGACTTGTGCGGCAGGCCTTTCAGGTTTTCCAGCGCTGTGGGCTTACCTTCTCCCTGTTGACCTTCTTAATGGCCCACTTCTTCTGGGTCTGCATGTGGGTGGCTTCATAGACGACCCCGAAGCTGCCCTTTCCCAGCTTTCTCCCAAATGAGTACAACTGCTACAAACGTATGAGAGAGTACAGCATCTGCAACACTATTCACTTGTCCTGTTTACCCCAAGGGCCAGTTCATATGACATCCCAAGCAGCTTAGTTAAGTTATTTTTCAGCCTTTCAGCCCATATTCGGAGGAGCCTAAATCCTAAGATGTGTCTTACATTACACGTGTTCCGGAAAAGGACGTTTCGTCCTCTCTGGAGCTGTAGAACATAGGACTGATAATCAGTTACCAGCGATTAGGTTGCAGGCGCAGTTCCTTCTGTCTCAGGATTAATTAACTTGATTATTATCATGCAAAGCTGAGTCCTGCCTGTTAAAATTCAGGTAAAGAGAGCAGTTCCTGCCTCCCTCCCCAAGTCAGGAAGTGGATCAGAAGATTGGAGTGGAGAGCAGAGGAATGATGAGAGGGTGTTTGTGTGGGCAGAGTATTGAGTGAAAGGGAGAGCACTGGTACTCACCTGTGTCATTAGGTAAGAGTGCGTGTGGGGTGGGGGGGTGGCGTTTGGGAGGAGTGAGAAAGTTGGGGTTTGTGTGTGTAGGAACAATGGAGTGGGCAGGTGGGGTGGGACCATCGGTACCTGGATGGCAGCTTCATCCTCCACCCGCGTGTGGGGCACCTTCCTCTCAGAGCTGCTTGCTCGTACCCACTGGGACGGCATTCTCCAGCCGGCTTCCAGAACATTCACCCTTTGCATCTAATGACAAAAGGCTTTATACTAGTCATGCGTGGAGGATGAAGCAAGAAATGGGCTTTCGTGACAGAAGAAATCCACTAAGGAAAGCCAGATATCACATATTAGATTGGATCTCAGAGAAAACATCTGAACTGAAAACATTCCTAATCATCTCATTGCTGGTTAATGAAATACTTTCAAAAGGAAACAGCGTTCAATAAAAGCAGGGATACACAAAGGTCAAGAAGAGTCATATGTAAATAGTGTGCTGTTTACATGCTGCCGGCATCACCTGGAGCTTATCATTCACAGCAGTGGATCTTGTCTGCTATTAAAATGTCTGCTATTTATCTCAGGCTTTACATCAGAGACCATACAGGAAAATTGACTTCAAAGTTAATATCCTTGATTTCATCCTAAGCACTTCCCTTTTTATTTCACAGCAGTTTGAAACCTTCAGAGGGAAATCAATAGCTAAACACCTCAGTAAGTGGCTTGCCTGTGTCACCATGCCGATACGTCTGCTGGAGGTGCAGTGCCTCTCGCTTGTGGTGTTTACTGCAAGTGCCACTCAGCCTCAAACTAAACCCATTGACAGCATGATGACAAAACAGTATCTGCCCACTAATTTATGAATTTACGAAGGACTTTACAATGACTACAAATCTGAAGTAAACTATTAAGGACAGACTTACCATTGATAGAGATACAGGAAGAGATACTAAATATTGCTGTTTTATAATATGTTGCACCATATTGCTTCAGTCTTTTATTTTTCTTTGAACAAGGTCCACAAAATTTGCTTTTTAAAAATTTAAATAATTTTGTCAAAATTTCTTTAAAAAAAATGTATAAATATTTTGATAATCATTGCTATAATTACAATAGTATAAATAATATTTAGCTATCTTTGCAAACAATTTATTATGTCAAATATATAATTATGCAGAAAAAAAGGCAAATAGATTTAGAATGAATGCTGGAGCACATATTGGTTCGAATTGTAAAATTAAATTCATATAATTAAAAAGTTAAAAATATAATGTAGCTGTAAATGTTTAATTTCTCCTTGAAAATGTATTTTTCTTTGAAGGACAAACACTTCATATGCATTTTCTTTACTAATAATTAATATACAGACATTCAAATGTTATTTCCTGTAATACAACAAATTGAAGTAACATAATATTTCATTTTTTCATTTCTGTGTTACATCCATCCATCCATCTTCCAACCTCTCAGCCTAGACAGGGCCATGGGGGACCTGAAGCCCCTCCCAGGCACCAGGGGGCACAAGGTTTTCCGGCATTCAGATAACACATTTAACCTACATTCTTGATCTGCTATTAGTTTCCGGACAGCCCAGTGTCTACAGGGTCCTAACTGCCATTAAGCAGAATTTACTCAGCTTGAGAAACACTTTCCGAAGCCAAATTAAATGTAAGGCAATTATCAAGCGATGAAGGAAAGAGGTAGAGTGGATCCACCACACGGACAGCAATTAATTATTAACAAGGAAACGGTGTCTTTAACCTCTTCACTCTGGTGGATTACTTGTCACAGACAGGGCTCTCATAACAGGCCTGTCTCTCCCATTATGCCTTGTCTATTTGCTAATCAAAACGATTGTGACAGCCCCTGGATATCCAAATCACCTCGATTCATAGCTCATTAGTGGAGACGGGAGCATGTGACGGGAGCAGCGTGGAGCCGGCTTCCTCTGCAGGTGCGTCGGAGCAGGGCAAGGGGGTGTGGGGGAGGGGGGCTTCTGTCAGGTTACACGGGCGGCTTGGTGAGAAGGGTACCCTTAAATGAGGTCACCACTGCTACACGCACAGACTTTTCAATTATATATCGAGCTGAACCGCTGAAGTTGGACAAAGTAATACAACCAGATATAATTAGGTTTTTATAGTAAATAACAGTTTCTGACCTTCAAAATGCATCAAAGTCTAGGATACCTCAATTCAGCATGTGTCTCTGGATGGAAGCAGAGGCATTATCATACTTGGCGTTACTATAGACACAGTGTTGTCCAGAGGTATACAATGTCAGGGCAGGGGATGAAAGCAGGGAGAGCTAAGCCTTTGTAAGCAGAAGACCTGACAGATAGCTATTGATGAGTAAATTAGCATGATGAGTGATACATATGCAGAAGACAAAGACAACAGCACCCAGATTAAACCTACATCCATCTTCCATGTTAGCAGTGGAAATCATGCAAAGGGCACATTTCAAGGTGTGTTGAAAGGAAAACAGCTGTAGGCCGGGGTGTACTGGTGTGTCATACTGGAGGTGTGTGCTTTTTTTGACATTGGGGATCCTAATTACTGCTCCCCCAGTGTAGTGAGGGGTGGTCTAAAGGAGAGCTTTGGTTACCTGCAGCAAAATTACAGTGAGGGAATGTGGGCGTATTGAGCTCGACTTGCCTCACGGAGTTCCATGTCAGTAAGCGTTTCTTCCTGCCATCGAGTCCTGCAAAAGCAAAGGGGTTCTCACTCTAATAAGCACTTAACTACCAATTGCATTAGCATTATAAATACAGTGAGGCATCTGTGAAAATGTTATATTTCAGACATCTGCTTCAGCATCTAATGTAATACTTAGCAGGCAGTCCACAGTGACTCAGGGGTCAGGTTAAAACTGAAAAACGCCATTTACCAATTTGATCACCGGTTCAGTCATGACAGTAACAACAAGAGGCCGTAGGAAACAGGAGGTTAAACGGGTGCACCAACGACGGTCCCTGCTAAGCCTTCAGGATTTCCCCATCTCGGCGAGCTCTGCGTAAAAAGTCATTATTGCCGAGAGGATGTCAGCGATCGATCCCCTGCAGTTTTATTCCTCTAACAAAACTGTCAGAGGCCCATTAGTGTTTATTTACCGATTGTTTGCACAGAGCCACGCATGCTGTTTCCCTTGACTGCAACACAGTTTCTGTGTTTCAACTCAAAACACAAATTAAATGTGACACGGGAATGAAGCCTGGGCTCACAAAGATAATTCCAGCTCTGGCTAGGAGCTGCTTCCCCTCGTGCCCCCATCTCTCTCCCGCTCCATGGCTCTCTGGCTCTCTCCCGGCACATCTCTCACATCGCTCACACGTCTTCCCGGCAACAAGCAAACTGTAAACAATGTTTCTGCTATATGGTACATTTAACTTTATCACTTGATTCTCCCTCTTTTTTTAACCTCCACCCATAATGAAACTGTAAGACCCTTATTCACCATCAATCTATCACAACTGTGTGTGTTCATAGATTTACATTTTTAAGTGCTAATTAAAATGAAGGAACAGTGTAATGGAGCGGGAACCACCAAGTAATTATAATTTTTTTGTGTGAGGAGGATAACGGTGAAACACCTACCAGCAGCAACACTGCGTGGGGATGGAAAATGACGGCTATTAGCACACACATGGGAGGGAGAACATAACACTGATTATTCTCCAAGGAGGCAATGAAGACACAGACCCCTCTTTAAACTCTTACATAACAAGCATCACCTATATGGGCTTGCTGCATTTCACTGTAGCCAAGCTGTCTACACTATATCACACAAAGGATAGCTTTTCCTTCAAAAGGGTGCATTTCACTTTGACAGAATTTGAAACACTTTCTTTAAATGTACCGCAGACATAAATTACATGGGGGCCATTAACGTAAAAACCTAAATTTAAAAAATGCATTAACTACACAGTTAAAATCCACAGAGCCTTCAACCAAAACATTGAACCTCTTTATCTGTGACTTAATTATATACTGAAAGCGGCTTTTGATGACAAATGATAAACTTCACAGCCTTAATAAACCGTGAAATTATATTACCTGATGAGGAAGATTTTACATGCATCGACTCTAAATAATGTTGCAAGCTTTGAATCTGCAAAGACTAGGAAAGAACAGAATTGCACAGGGTGTTCGTTTGACTTAATGAGTGAATGACAGTATTTTGTACACACCAGTTCTGGGATAAACTAGAAGAGTAATTTTAGAAATAGGTTTCCTTTTTTAAGATAAAATAACACCAGCAATCCAAGCACTAGCAGTGATGTTGAAGGCTGGCTACTAGATTATTTATAAAGTATTTCACTCTGTATAATTTTAGAATCATTCTTCCATCACTTTTGACTCATATGTTATGTACAATCATGAAAGACTGAGATGTGATCCCTTGCATTAAGCTGTTTGAAACCATCATTTTACCCATCAAACCAAACAACTTAGTAGCATCAGCTTTGAATAATAATCAAAATCTCTGATGCTGTTTTTTATTTTTGGGGAACCATCACTATAGGTCACTGCAAACAAGCCATCCACGAAACCCTCTCTGTCTTTTCAGGTCGTGGCTGATAACTGCCCACAAGCTGAAGGAACAGGCTCTGCTCAGGGGAAGCACAAAATCGAGTTGCACCGCTTGCTTAGAGGACTCCACATGTTGCTAGGAGATAACGTTCAACAAATTGAAAAGCATTTCAGATTGGTTTAATCACGATCTTGGCTAATCCCCGCACAATGCACTTTCCAAAACCTCAGGAACTGCAAACAGACATCACGTAAAATAAATATTCCAATTTTAAGCCTCAAACTTTGTGATGACATCTAGGAGAGGAACATTTCAGATTAAAGACCCACTGGAATGGGTAAAGAAACCTCTACTGAATACAAACTAGCTGCAATGCTTTAATTTTACTCTTATAGTCAATTCTCTGTTACATTAAATTAAACCAGTAAATGAAATTAGCATTATTATATTGGTTAGCATACACAAGCAACCTACGGTGTTATCCATTTGTACTGCTGGGCATTTTATGTACTGATTCAGTCTGGCCCTGGAATATGACGAAACTACAACGAGCAGTTAGTCACCATGCAAACTGCTGCTTATCCATAAAAGCACAGGAAATAGTTTTGTTCACCATTACAACAATGGGTAACAGCTTCCAAATTCAAATTAATTTATAGGACCAATAGGAAATTTTGATCAAAATAACTTTACATTTTTTCTTTTCATCCAGTCATCAGTGCCAGATAAGTGTAGTCCTTTGAAGTCAGAAGATAGTGAACTTACAATTTGCATAAGAAACCAGCTTACTGGTAGATGCATTATTATAGAAGACCATCTCTGAAACTTACAAAGCTATGGGGCCTCAGGATTGGAAATGGCACCTTTGCTCTTAAACCATCTGGCATTTCCAAAGGTCCATTCAAGGTCCATTAATTTTATATTTTGTACACCAAACATGTAAAATTGGATTTTTTCTAACAATGTATTTTAAAATTGTTTCTGCCTTGCTTCAGCATGTATTTGACTCAATCTTTGCAGAGTATCTGAAAAGCTGTATATTTTGAGAAACTGACATCGTACGAATCAATATGGAATGTCATCAAACCAGTGACAATTTCAGATCAATGAATGATTTCTGAGGTTCATACTGTAAATGAGCACAGGAGATGGCTCACTGAATCCTAATAATGAAAATGGATAGCTGGCTTCTTTTCATTTACCAGGCAACAAAAAGGGCATATGATGAATGACATAAAAATACTAATTATATCGTTGACGTATACAGAAAATACTGATCAATTTATCTGTATGAATCTTTCTTGCATTGCTGCAGTAAAATCTAGGCTAGGAATCTCTCTCAGTAGATGAAGGGTCAGTACCTTTGAATCAAAAGGCGACTATTGCATTCCCGGTACAGTAATTGAGATATCAGTGAATTCACGGTTATTTCCTTAAATTTACTTTATATATGCATCTCGGGTGGTGAAAAATGATCCACCTCATTGCTGCAAATCTCCCACCTACCAACAATTACACCAAACACTGTGTGTATTTTTGTTCTAATCCTTCACACATTTTTCAGGGAAGTCACCCTATATGCAGTTCACATTTTTATTTGTTTTGTTCATGTAACTGCTAGGGCTTCTCGATATGCTATTTTATATTCCATTAAATAACAATATTAAAGTATGAATTACGTAACAATAACCAAGTCCAAAAAGAGCTTCAAGAGTTCCAAAAATAACAAGAAAAAATATACATGCAAATTACATTTCATTTGTGTCTCGATTGCGTTTCTTTTAATAGATATGTCTAATGAAACTAACCATATATTACACCAAATCACAAAAGGACGTACAGCATTAAAACTGAGAATTATAATTCGACGGTGCTGGTTTAGTTCATTCAAAATCATAAGCAATAATCCCTGAAAAAAAATCCCACTAAATGTGAATGAACAACATAATGTCTCAAAAATCCAGGGCTTTTAAAAGACTGCTAGAAATATACCGCAGGTGCTGCGTAAACATATAACTTTGTGTTTGACAACGAGGAAGCTGGCTAACCGGTAGACCGCCTGGGTAAATTATAGACAACGTTAAATACAATTAGGCTTGGATTTGTCGGCTATTTAGGGATGGCAAGCAATATATAACTAGGCACACATGTATTCGTTTAATAAATGTAATTGGATTTCATATTGATATCATGGCTCTGCGGAGTTGAATCAGTGCGCGGACGCAAATGGACGGACACGGCGGCTCGAGCGTGTGTTGCTATAGCAACATGTTAGGTCGTTTCCCACTCATTTGAGTTTCCTAAAAAACATACACAATTTTTTAGTTACAACAACAGACACACATTTACCGTACACTTATTTTGCAGGGCATATATTGAAGACTCCCTGCCAGAAGCTGCCGCGATACTAACTGCTGTCGTGTCTTTTTGAGTCTTCAAGAATGGCACGTAGTAGTCTTCTGAAAGTTTTCACACGCGAAAAACAGAAAGGTGGACTACGGCAAGCGGACTGAGACAATTTGTGCGTAGTGGAAAATGTACATCAGAAGTGATTTGCCTCAATTTAGCCATACTGGGAAAAGTGATTCTGTTACAAAGATTTAATTTTCAAATATTTTGATTATACCCTAAAAATATATTTTGAAATATATCGTTTTTTCTCTTTACCCAGCAACCGTTTTAACGGAACATCGACTTCAAATGTAGGCTAACAGTAAATATAACTTCATAATTATTCAAAACACTCACATTTCGGTTCAAAATATGCATGGGTATGTATCATTTCTTCCTACCGTTTTATTGTGGCGTAATTGCACTTCCTGGTTAATAAAATCTAAAGTAATGTAAATGACATCTATTCATCTTCTGACCGCTTATTGGGGTCAGAGTCACAGTGGAGCCTGGAGCATATCATAGTCAATGAAGGGCACAAAGCTGGGCTGCACCCAGGAAGGGATGCCAGTCTATCACAACGCACACACCTACTTGCACACTCGTATACTATGAGGAATTAAGAGGTGCCTAATTAGCCGAACTCTTTTCTTTGCACTGCGAGAGGAAATCGGACACGGAACACCCCCCCCCTCCCCCGAGGTACGACTCGAGCCCAAAACGCTGGAGGTATGAGCAAATAGTGCCGCCCCCTCAGCCTCTGTCTGTTCCTTCGAAAATATTTTCGGATGTTTGTCCCCATCTAGTGTTCATTTATAGCAATAGATTCTTTTTATTTACATATTTAACATGTCGCGAGGTGATCATTTAAATACAATCTTTATGTAATTATGTTTCTCATATTCATGTTGTCCACATTTAAGTTTTTAGTTTTAACTGAAATATAAATAAATTAATTTAGTTTTTAATTTAGGTTTTAAGGTTATAATACAGCATAGAACATGCTTTCAGACATTATTATGACACTTTCAGTCTGTAACAGTAAATGAGGCATAGTTCAGAAATGTGAGAGAGAGAACAATTTTCAGTATAGGCCTACGTTATGCTAGTTTGAACCAACAAAAAAAACAACACTGGTGTAATAGCAAATGACAGCATGTGGCTCAGATTTAACGTTTCTGTAAGTCATCAGGATTCAACAGTGCTACCTACCCACTGTGTTGCCCATTATATTTTATTTTTCCATTAAGAGAGGCCTTTCTGCACTGTACTGAGCTGTTATTTTTGTACTTGCGACCTTCAATTTAGCTTTAATGATTCTGGCTATTTTCCTCTGACCTCTCTCATTACTGAGGTGTTTTCATACACAGAAGTGCCCACACTGACAGTTTATCACACCATTCTCTGTACACTAGATGCTGCAGTGAGTGGAATTCCCAGAAAGAAGACTGGTTCTGAGATGCTGGAACCACCAATTAAGTCCAACATGAACAATCACACCACACTCGGAATCACTTAGGTCACACATCATAGTCATTCTTATGTTTTATTTATATACTTTATATACTCTATATACTTTATTTGCCTTATATAAAAGCACATATGTCAGGGTCAGCGCCTGCCTGACCCACCCTCTAACCCTTCCCTGCTTGGCCAGCAGTCATTGCTGGCCATTCTGCCTTTTCCCTGCTCTCTGTCTCTTGCTTTTCAACCCTAGTGTGTTTCCCCTATTCCTTAGATTGCTGTGTAGCTTAATGAATGGAGTATTTGGTTCCAAGGCTGAGAACCCTCTGGTTGTGAGTGCTAGGGCAGCATTACTTACTCTGCTTTTTCCCTAGTATTTGTTAGTAGTTATTATTGCTTCTCTGTTTTGAGTTAGCGTGCTTGTGCTCTGTTTTATAATGTTCTGCTTGTACTTGTTTAATCTTGGTGTTTCTTAAAGTTCTCTTGTCCAGTGCTCATTTATTGTAGTTCATTTCACCTGTTGCCTGTTGCCCAGCTTTGTTTGATTGATTGTTCTTGATTATTCACACCTGTGCTTTGTTGGTCCTCAGTATCAGTGTATTTAGTTACCTGCCTTTATTGATTTCTCCAGTCAGTCATTGTGATTTGCTCTGCAAGTGTTACTCTGCCTGTCTCCCTAGTCTCTGTATTACCTATTTCCCTGTGTGGGTTTATTTATGCATCAGCTTGCCGTGTTTTCCCCTTATTTCTGACCCCTCGTGGTCTTTGTTGTTTTTTGGGATTTGTTGCCGTTGACTTTGGTTAGTTCTGTTCTTAATAAACCCCTCTGTCTTGGATCCGCTAGTGGATCGTCACTTCATTCTGCTTGCACCATGCCCGAGTTCATAACAGCATATTCTTTAATTTTTGCATATCTTACTGTCCTATGAGACACACAAACACAAGTGAGGGTAATGCTTGTTGTCACTCTGCCAGCTATGGGATTCAAAACAGCAACCTTCCAATTACAGATGCAGAGCTCTAATCCACACACCAGAGGAAGATCAGGGAGTACTTATAATGACTTTCAGGAGGGCTCATCTGGGATTTGAACCCTGTGCCTTTCATACCCAAAGTGACAATCATACTGCTAGATCAATGCGTCTAAATCTGGAGCTGCAAAGCAACAGTGACACCTACTGGCCATAATGCCGCCCAGCAAAAAATATAAGCAAGCATAGGCTAAAAATGAAAAATGCATACATTACTCAAACATCTCAATGCAGCATTTATTAGTACATTATTGCTATGTCTTCCTTTGGTTAAAAGAGTACACTTCGTAACTAATTTCCTTTTTGGAAATTTGGATAAACATTCCATTTTTAAAACAAATTGAATACATTTATTGTTTTTTAAAAAGAAAAAACTATCCCACTGCTTTTACTGGTGCATGAGCAGTGGTCCCCCCTTGGTGGGATGTTATCAGAACATAATACCAACAAATGTGACAATATAATGAAATTTTATGATATATAATAAATGCATAAAATTGTGGAAATGTCATTGTACAGAAGCAAGAAAGAAAGAGTAAACTAAAATAATTACTGTCAGGAAATACAAAAATGATCAAAAATGATTATGGTTCTTTGAATAGGAGACATATATGCTTTGTAGCCTTATCTTTCTGGCCAGATATGTAAGAATGATGGAGTGTGCCATCGACAGATTAGCATTTTAATGCTAACATTTCTCATTAAAATATGGATGTCTCTGGAGAGCAGACTTCAGAAACAGTGCAGTGGCCGTGAAGACTCTGCTGTCTCAGACTGACTTCCGTCTTTTGCCAAAGACGTTGTTGATGAGCTGGGCCATGGACCTGGAGCCGCTGTAGCGCCGCCGGTCGGCCCGGCACTTTAGACGCTCCATGGCGTGCCGAATGAGCTCCGTGAAGAGGCTGAGGATCTCCTGGTGGTCCTCTGCTGCCGACACCTCCCGGAAGTGGCACTTGTTCTCCAGGGCCAGCAGACGGCCCTCCTCCTGGCACACCTGCCGGGCGTGACACAGGTCCTGCTTGTTCGCCACCAGGCAGACAGGAATCTCCCTGAACCGAGCCAGAGTCCACTAATGAGCATCCAGGCCAGTCACGGATCACAGCATTGCTTCACTCATCTAGCTCACCATGCTTCAGACCCAGCACCATCAAACAGTATGTTTCTATTGCTATAATGTGTTTTAACTGTATAGGAAAAATACAGGTATTTGGGAAACATTTTACTTGAAGCTATTATTTATAATGCATTATAGATATCTTCATAATACTTTATAATTATCAGTATAAGGATGCTTTTACTGCATTATGAAGGTATCTATAGTGAACTATAGACAAGAACTTCATAATGCAGGTATAATACATAATAAACATGGTTATAATGCGTTATGCCTTTTCATAAATATTTATAGCCACATTTATAGTTCTTTATGAATGCATTATATGTTGTGAATGTGTTCATAGATTTTTATCGACATGGAATTCATAGAAAGTGTTAATGTTATTTGTTTTGAATGACCAGAAATGACTTATAAGGCATTCTACAGATAAGAAACACTCATTTGTAGATACACGTCTCTAGATAGCAGTGGTCATCTTGCAGTTATCTGAGTATGATGAACGGTGAAGACTTTTTGCTACTAAATAGATAAAAAAAAATCTATTTCATAACAACAGTTAAACTGACGTATAAAAGTATTTAAGTATAAAAATTCCTGACATTACAAATTATCTTTCAAGATGTTCTCTTTGATCAGCATCCCCAGCAAAAAGTCAGTAAAATAAAAGCCAGGTGAAGAGGCGTGTTGTTTCCAAAGGATGGTCGACGATGCAGCTCCTTATGCTTAATTTTGCAGGGATCCTAAGTGGCACTGGGACCAGGCTGTGATTCCAGTTGAGTTGTAATTAGCTCATATTCTATCATTTGGTGCTTCTACTTAGCATTACATCCGAATGACTTTCATGTAGTAAATGTCCTTGAAAAATCGAGTCCTGCTAATGTTTTATCAAATTTTAATTAATATGCAAGAGAAAATTGGACAATAGCTGTTATGGGGCCAATTCAATTGTGCAGAATAATTATTTTAACGATATAATTAACTTAAGAAGGCCCAGAGGCTCAAAACCTACCAAGTATGTTTATTAAGGCAATATTCCATAGCAGGCATTTCGCTCTGTGATCACGTTAAGTCTCATGTTTTAATGGCTGCTGTTTTCCTTGTCCTAATAAAGTCATGTTCAGCACTCTAATGGAGCATTTTGTGTTATGCTGCTTGATTGGTATGTGCAGGCAGAAGTCCCATATGATTGGCTCCACTTTCAGTCCAGGGAATAATAGCCTCAGCCTATCAAAGGCCAATCATGCAATTCCCGTCAGCAGCATACCCCGCGCCGCTGGGTCACGGCGGGACTCACCCCTTGCAGTCAGCAGTACGGGCCTCCCTGATCCGCCGCAGGATGCTTTTGGCGTCGAGGAAGGACGTGCGGTCAATGATGTCATACACCACAATGAAAGCGTCTGCCCATTCCAGAGGTTCCTCCAAAATGCACCTGCTGCCCACCCTCTGCCAGGGTTTAGGGTGGGGTGAGGGTACAGTTCTCATGCAGCTTAACATGGTAAAGCCATACTACACTGCACCCTCCCAACTCCCATCCCAGCTGTGACACTTTCCAGGATGACACACAAAACAGGCGACGGTTCACTGCATAACCACGTAAGACTACATACATCCATGAACACCCTGCTTCATTACATTCATACAGGCCCCTACCTATTTTTGCACAACCTTATCTGTGCTGTACACATCATCTCATACTTGTGGTTTTGCACTATTTGTTTGTATCTGTGCACTCAGTATGCTGGCAGATTCCCCATTGGGATCAATTGAGTATGCCTGTCTATGTATCGATCTCTGGTAGGGCACATCGCATATTCTTCAACCCTTCATTCGCCCCTAATTACCAGCTGACCTTCAGAAGCACTATATGCATCACCCCATGTGCCAGTCATGTGTCTGGGAGTGTAATTGTCAGTTTAACACTACCATTTTTCCCCCCTTGTAGCCTAATAGTTATAACAGCTGACGTTAGTGTACAGTCTTGTACGTAATTGCAGACTTCATATTAAAGGGAAAACCATTGTATAAAATCTCCTCACATGTCCCAGATGTAGTTGCATTAATCAGTGATCAGCTTATACTGTCTTGCCAAATTTTTAAAGGTAAACTCCCTGATATGTACAGCTGCAGGGCATGATTTCAGAAAGTTAAAAAAAAAAACTACAACTACAAAAATGTGCTATACTGAATCTAAATGGAGCACAAACATGCATTCATGTGAAAGAGTGGAATTTCCTTTGTAGTGTGCAGCAAAGCAGGCTGGACCGCAATAATGGAGGCCAATTTAAAACCCAGTATGGTTCAGCATTACATGCTACGGGAGGAGTGTATGATGACATAAGTATATACCTGAGAACACGGATCAAAGACTTCCAGGTTTAATTGCCTGCCATCTACTGAGAACCTTTTATGGTATAAGAAATCTGTAAACAGAAAAAGAAACTATTTAATATAAAAGAATCAACTCTATGTGGCTATTGCAAGTTAGCCATAGACATTTTAATACAAAGAACATAGGCAGGTTATGTAATTTCTTGTCTAAGTATGAATAAGTCCTAAATAAACACTAGTTGAGTGCCATTGCATAAAATGGGTAATAGAGTGTGACGTGCATAATGGTTCAGTACAGAGCAACATCTCCTGGCTTATGCTGCTGGCAAGCAAAATAATGCATTTAATAAAAACAGTCTTCATGAGAGGGGTTTGAAATCATATACCCCATGGAAGCACATAAAATGAATAATGGGGAAAGGGTAACATGACCCTAATTTCACTGAGCAATTATCAGGCCGTTCCAGTGGAAATTTCTTTCTTGCTGCAAGAGGCGTGTTGGGCTTGCGTCACATGACCTCTGCAGCGGACTGTTCTGGAGTGCCTGTGTCTTTATGCTTCTTTTAGAGACGGTCTCATTTACGTGATGGACTTAAATCATAACCGCGGAGAGCACAGTCCGATGCGCACGACCGATGTGAACGCGCAGACACTTTGAGGCCACATGGAGGAGCGACACGCCAAGATGGGTACTTACTGCTGCTGGAGGCATACTCTCCGATGAAGCGTTTTGTCAGGAACCTCACCAAAAGAGCTGGGGAAGGCAAACAACACGCTCAGCAGCAGGCCCCACCATTCCAGGGTTAATCTTCTGGGGGTCACGACCACTGAGTATTACTAAAGTCTCACCAGCGAGACTGAAACAAGAAAGTTTATGTAGATTGGGCTAAATTTGGTTTGTATCTAGGAAACAGAATTCACCCCCCCCGCCACCCTATAAACGCACCACAAGGGCATTTTTGCTAAATGCTCTCTTGCTCGTGAGCTCAGAGAGTGATTCTGCGGTTTTATTTACTCCTGCTAACATCCCATCTGCATTTAGCCTCAGGCACTGCCGCTCCTGTCACCCATTTCCTAATTTGCTCTCCTTAAGGACCTCAGGTAATTAATTCCTGATATTTAACGGCACCGAGCTCACTCCAGGAGCCTGCGTCTGCCTTGTTCCCCACCACTGTACAGAAAAAAATGTAGTAGAAAATAAGCTGTTTTATGAAATGAGGGCATTTATTATACCAAGTAGATTTATTTTAACTGCCCATATTTGGCCTGTATTTGCCACACTGTCAAAAAAAAAGAGTGCCAATTTGTACCTTTGCTTGTCACTGTGGCTGTACCGTCGAGGGTCTTCCAGTTGTACCCTTAGCTTAGGTAAATGAACCTTTACTTTGATTTAAGGTACAGAAATGGACTCTAAGGAACATCCCCAAGGTACAAACAACATCAATGTTCCCACAAAGGTACACAAATGTTCCTAATAGTCCACTACTGTATCTTAAAAGGTACAATTACCAACAGCTCAGGGTACTATTGGCAGATCCTTGAGCATACAGCACCAGTGACAAGCAAAGGTATAAGCTGGTACTCTTTTTCCTCACAGTGTACACATAATTTCGTACTGCACCATTTCAGAAGAATTTTGTAGTTTTACGGTAAGTTACTTTTTTGTACATTTTCATTCAGTGCCCTCAGTGTATTCTCAGTCTGGTTGTCGAAATGCTCTGTAGAGACACACACTCACAGGAGAGAGGTATCAGTCACTTACCGGACTTGCCCGCTCCCTCCCTGCCCAGCAGGGCCAGCTTAATGTCATTCATGTCTGCACCTCTGCCAGAGCCCCCAGCCTCCCAGACTTCTGCACACTGCTGTCTGCTCTCCACCTGGGAAGCACCAGGGACCGTGTTACTTGTAGGAGTCGCTCTGCTACCAGAGAGCTCCTGGAAAACATACAAGTGCACACACACACATTCCACACACACACACACACACACACACACACACACACACACACACACACTGCTCTCCTCCCACCTGAGAGACGCTCCAAGTTGGAATTCCAAAAGCTGAGGTTTCCTCTGCAAAAGTAATTTCAGCGTTACACAGTTTACTGACTTTTGTAAACTTGTAAATTTTCTGTAAGTTTCATTTCTCAGATAAAAGTTGGACTTGAAAGAGTACAACTTTGAAAAAGTCAAGTTTGACTGTTTTGCTGTGCTTCATATGTTTACCTAATTACAATGATACTCGTGACTTTTTTGGCTCCACTTAAAGGAAATCCATTTTTATCACAGTGGACAGTTGTGTTATAGAATAAGTTTAAGAGACCACTGTATTTCCCATCCAGTGAGCAGCATGATAGTATAGACATTATATACATATATGTGTGCATTTCATATGTTTAATCTTAATTGCAAGCAGAGTTATTCTCATACTTCCTAGGTGACCTCATCTTGTTATGGCTATTATGGCGGCTATTAATCTTACAGTCACAGTCATATCTCAGTGGTCTGCAAAACATTACAGACATAAAAATAAATTCCTGAGTGTATCCCATACCAGCTGCATTGTGGGAAGGACAGAAATACAACTACCAGGATAGAATACAAATTTCAGGACAAAATACAAATACCAGGACAGAATACAAATATCGGGACAGAAGGACAGAAATACAACTACCTTACAAAGCAAGACGGAGATTGAAAGACTGAAAGAACAAACAGTTTTCACACTTTTACCTTTTATACAAAATGTATTCAATCATCAAATCCTCAAATGAATTTTACGTAATTGCTAATTTTTATACTGTACTGGCTCTGGTCTTGTTTTTATTATTTACTAACTTGTAACTTGGAAACAACTCACTACTCAAAGACCTCGTAAGCTTTCTCACACTTCATACTTCCTTCCGGAGTTTTGATTAAACAAAGTTAAATATATAAACTATGCTTGGTGAACCAAACAAACAGGAAGATCATAAGCAAGATGTGCATGCATGATTCTGTATTTGAGAAAGGGAAATTCTCAACCCCCCTAGAGATCATTTTGTGATATCATCAGACCTTGCAGCTTTACTAGGGCGGAAATGGCATCACGTTGCTTGCAATAAAGTCACTCTTTCAGGGACAATAAGGTGAGATAGCATTAATTCTCACAGGTGTGAACCTGTAACCAAAAAGTGTTTGGTCAAATTTCAAAAGGATATTAGCAGGCCTGGTTATTGTCCTATTTCTCAAAAAAAAATCCCCTGTCCTGAATAAATTGTGACCTGAAATCTGTGTAAATTACTCTGTGTAGTACAGTCTGCTAAGAAACTATATCATTTGTTGTTTTTGTGGTATGTTTTTGTGGTGTGTTATGTTCACTTGATAATCAAAGAACATTAATATTTTAACATTGAACATTAATAAGTTTTTGTAGAGCAGTGGCACAGAATCTTGATCATAGATCAGATGGATAAAATTCCAACAGAGAATATGGAATACTTTTGGGAATGATCTGAGTACCAAGTACTGTAAGGTGTGTTAATATCTAAATAATTACTTCAATAATGCAATTAGCATCTGAAAGTGACACTCTGTGGTCCTTGAAGACTATGGTTGGGCAACCCAGTTAAAGAAGAACACAGATGTAAAAATAACAAGGTATTGACCTGCTATATTGCCATTTTATGAACTTATGCAAGAAGTCCAATAAAAGCACCACAATTCCCCGATGAGATCCTTGCCTATAACTGTCACACAACATTAAAACAAGCCCTTTAAAAGCTTGAACGCTGAAAGGCTCCTCCCATATTTAGAGTTCATCCGGCCCTCACTTTCTCTGCATTAGGTCTGTTGGGATTAGGATGTGCTGTTTTCACACCTTAAAACAAAACCACCTTCACGGCCTATTTACTCGTCTCCTTCCCTCACTGGCTCTAGAGTCTCTGTAACCCTTGGTATGGAAGCCGTCGTTGTTTAGGTAAGGACGGTGGTCGAATTAAACACAAGCAGCACTTACAGTCAGCATGGCATCAAGAATCTTCATTGCCAAATTAATTGTGAGAAATGGTTATCAAAACAATATTTTAGGGTCAGCAAAACAAAAAAAAAACGGTTCTCAGAAACAGTTTAAATGATGATAGGTGCTCTCAGAGTAGGAATGGGGGCAGACGGCCAACTATGACTCAATAGTAAATAGGTTTAGATGTAACAGACAGTGATTACTTTGTGTCTGAAACTTGGATGGCTCTGGAGAGACTCTTATAACAGCATCCACAAACAGGCAATAAGCGTCTTAATTCTGCAGGTACTGGGGGGTTACTCCCAGGCTGGGGGATGATCTGATTTGAGTGTCACTCTGTTATTACCTGGTGATGAGGTACACAAGCTGGGATACACAAGAGAATTGCCTGGATTTGTGGTGCCTCTCTATGGAAAATATTTTTTATTCTTCCCAAAAGCAATTGCTGCATTCAGACTGCAGTATTCAGAAATGTGACCAAATGATAAACGCTGTCATCAATTCACCAATGCTGTCCTACAATAGCAAAACCCAGAAACTGCACATTTTATCAAAACTGAGACTGAAATTGGGTCTCTTAGACATTGTTTCATCTCATGACAAAATATCTTAGTCCAACTATGCTCA
>JAODJW010000007.1:23477410-23487901 GCA_026777045.1 Hyperopisus bebe | reverse complement strand
TCTTCATTCCACTTCTATAGTATATATCATTTTATGTACATTGTTGTATATTGTTTACTTATCTTGTTTGTGTTTTGTGTTTGTCGTTTAAGAAGTTTGTTTTTACCTTTTTGTCAATAGCAAAAGGACCCTGACGTGGGTATTTATGCCTGTGAAGCAACTATTTTGCTAGTAACAGTATCTTACATGCGATATTTATTTTGTCCAAATAGGACAAAAAGCCAATGTTTAGCCTAATATGAACAGAAAAACAATTACAGCATGAGTCTCTTGTCTTTTCCAAAATACGTATAATTTATGATGTGAAGAATAGTGTACTGCGGGAACTTACAAGTCATTATGGAAAACATAACAGTGGCTGATATGACTTGAGGATCTGTTACTACTGTAAACCGAGGATCTTTAAAAGAGGTTTGAGTCAAATTTTAAAAATGACCGCAATCAGCATACATAGAGAGCAGGAATAACGTTAGTCGGTGTACTTATTTTCTTAACATACTCATCCAACATCCCATACAATGTTACAGGTTGTACATTATTTCATTGTGGACAACAAAGTGCACTTTGAGGCCACGTCATTATCATTTGATTTGATTGTATTGCACTTTTGTTGTATTCCAACTTATTCTATTTTACATTTTCTGTTGTATTATTCTGTATTCTTATTTTTAGCCACCATTAATTTCATTGCTATTTCTGTTCTAGGGCTGCTGGAACACTAAAATACTACTAAATACTACAGTGACTTATTCATATCCTCAGTATCCAAGTGAAATATTAAGTGCTCCATGAAAAAAAAAAAAAAACTTTAAAAAACACACACACAAAAATCACAAATCATCAAATCTTCTGTTTCTTTTATTCTTTTGTAATTTGTGTGACATTCACAATGTCACATACCTTCTCATCAATAGTTTCCTGGCAGAATGATTGTTTGTTAACATGTCATCAATGCAAACTTGAAAGGCTCCAGCATTGCCTTCCTGTCCTGCTCCTCCATGTATTCATGGCACAACTTTCCATACTTTACTGCAGCCTCTGCCCATTTCTCTTCCCCCATGAACAGTACAGCAGGTGGGTCCACTGTGGCAGAAAACATGTGCTTGGTGGCCTCAACCCACACTGCTGGATGTTTACCTTCAAATTTAATGCCATTTTTTATGTGGACCTCCAGGTGCCGCTGAAGCCTGGATGGTGGACTTGGCTTGTATTTGGGGCAAAGGGGGCAGTGGTACAGACAGCAGCATGTTACTCCAGGCTTTTCACAAATTATTGAAGGAGGCATCTACAAAAGATATAAAACGCATTATATGCGTTTGCGTCACAGCACATGAACTTCAATTCAAATTAAGTTATGCAGCTGGTCAAATGTAGAATCTCTTTACTTAGTTTAAAATTTAAAGACACTATTTAAAATGTGTATTTTTTACCTGCACTAGACAACCTGAACCATAGGAAAACTTTATATCTTCAGTAACTCTTCTTTTCAGAGGCAAATAGCCACTGGTACAAGAAGTTCTCAGCTCCTTTATTTAAGTTAAATAAATACCAGACTATGAAAATACTCCACCACAAGGAAAAGTCCTCTATTCAAAACTCATTATGCAGACACATACAAATTGAGATTAAATTATTTTTAACCAGTCTACCTTATGTACAGCTGTGTATGTTAGCTCATTGTTGTAGCTTGGCTATGAGAAACAGGCATCACATTTGTGAGTTCAGAAACACGTTTTCACCTATGGAACGATGCATTGCTCACCTAATGCAAGGAGGGTTTACAAAAATGTTTCACACATCCAAAACACAGTTATTCAGTTTCTTTATGCTATGCACCAAAAAAAATGATTACTACTTAGAGTAACCTCACAGCTCTAGGTCACATAGGAGACCAGACTACACCACCCAAGGCCCTGGCCCCTCACATCCCAGTACTAAAACAATTTGACACAAATCCTTTAAAACAACCCATCTTACAATTACAATTACCAGCATGTCACAGCATGACTAAAACCAGAACATTGAACAGGAAGGAGGGGTTTAGGTCAAAACCCAGGTACTGGCAGTCCAATGCTATGGTTACACCTTGACCAAATAAACCAGTCAGGGAGAGTGATTACCTGGAGAGAGAAGGGAAAGGAACCACCACCACCACAACACACTGCTACCAGCTATCACAGCTCTGGCCCACTGGTCTCCTCTCCACATCCTTCAGAGCCCAAGCACTGCTTATTTTCAGCCAACACAAACGTGATCAGGAGCCAGCTTATATGAAAAAGCCCTGACCATTCTAGTGCCTCTTGTTGTTATGAAAGAACTATAATGGACCTACATTTAGAGCAGCCTTTGGAGTAAATGATCTGAAGGAACGGGAAGTACTTAATGGTGCTGGAAGTCATTCTGCCCACGGAACAAAGGTTGACACAAATGAGGATATAGGTCCGATAATGTGCCACAGTATTACAGAAGATTGTTGATTAGCTTCCAGCTATTAAAGTCAACTTGGCAGTTTTTCCCGGTAGAACCTTTCTGGTTGGTTCATAAAGAAAAGCGGAAGCAAATTGAAACAAAAATGTATATTTCCACTGTGTTTCATTTTGCTAATATATGTTCGGTAAAGGTGTTGTGATGGCAAACTTGCTGGATTTTAGAACGATCTGTGTTATCTTTACCGTATCCCTTAAAGGCATTTGTTTGCAGCAAATGCAAAATTTTTCAGAATTTTGCAGGAGTCTTTAAACATCTAAACATTTGTGCTAGAAACATTAAAAACATGACCATTAGAGGTAGGCTATTTCCTACATTAATGACAGCTGGAAGTCTAAATGTGTGTCTTACCAGCAAATTACACCCTTATTTTTACTCAAGTGAATTCATTGGTTAAAAATAGGGATTGGCAAGCTCAAGAAATGAATTTTAATAATTAGGCAAATTATCAAAGGAAAAAATGAACTGGAAATGACTCTGCTTTAAATAGCTTAAACGTATGATTACATTAAATA
This sequence comes from Hyperopisus bebe, assembly GCA_026777045.1. NCBI lineage: Eukaryota > Metazoa > Chordata > Actinopteri > Osteoglossiformes > Mormyridae > Hyperopisus > Hyperopisus bebe. The sequence continues at coordinate 23,484,899 of JAODJW010000007.1, read as the reverse complement.
TTTTGATGGGAAAAAGGTACAAGAACCCCTTCCCTGGCAAGTGAGCCTGAAATCATTTTAAATGTCAAACTGATTTGTTTTTTTTTCTATAAAAAGCAAAATCAGGGTAACCTGCAGAAAAACAACGATCGGCATCTAAAAAGGGGAAATCAACAAAACACAGGTGGGGCGTCTGCGAACAGGAGCTATGAAGAATAGGCCAGGATACATTTATTGGAATGTCAGCTTGTGTCTGCATGACCACATATTTAATAATTCTCTTTGGGATCCCATTCAACTGGGTACAGAATAAAATCAAACATGGAAGTATTTTGAAAGGAGCAGGACACAAGTGTAATGCAATGGGCATGAAGGGTTCCTATATTATCCAAGTGTGTACAAATCCCCCCTAGAATCTCCATCCATTTCTCCTCTCTGCACCTCAAAGACCAGCATGTGAGTAGATAAGTACTGACGCTTGGGACCTGAGATGCCATGTTCACTGTACCGTACCAGCTTCTATTTACTGGCACGGAAATCCTTAAAAACACCAGAAACAGCACCAGCCCTCTAACTCAAAAGCCTGTCTTAGAAAACGACACCGGCAAGACTTCAGTAGTGTCATTAGATGCTATTGATGCAGAGGTGCAGCCTGGTAACATGCTGGGAGCTCATCGTCACAGTGTGTAAGTGATGTATTCCTCACTGGTTCAATACAAAGAAACATTTAAATCAATTTCACAGGACACCCTGTGTTGTAGGTTCTTATGGTTTTATTTGCCTCAAAGCGCAATGTGAGCTTGACAGTTTGTGTTATTCTGCTGAAGTTGGAGCTACTACTGGACAGTCTAGTTGGTTTTTCTGCTACAAGAGGTACAGTAGGGGCATCAGGTTACTTTTAGTTAAGGAGCAAAAACCTACATCCAGCAGGTCCATAACGTAGGGTCCCACTGAGCAAGGGGATAGTATTAAGTAGGCTTATAAAAAGCATATGGAAAAAATACATGACAGTATTTTTATTTTAAACAGAGCTACTGTATAATACATGGCAGTGAGTCCTTTACATCCTGGCCATAGACTGACACCAATAAGCTGGCAAGATTTACAAATATGTAGAGAATATGGACTTGAGACTGCAAATAAACTGCAAGTCAAGCCTCCCATTGAAATATCCAGATCATGCTACATCTCTAAAGTAAAAACAAAGACACCCTGAATACATTTTATAAAAGGATAATTTTATAAAAATGTACATTTATATATATATAGACCTGAAGTAACATGATATGAGACTATATTCTAGGACAGATATACAGTAAGGTCAGCTTTCTAAGAGTGATATTGATAAAGGAAACTGAGTAATTCGTCTCTTAATAAATACGCCTGAAATATTGCAATAGCTTGTTGAGGAGGATCATGTAGTCACATGGACTGGCAGCGGGCTGGTCACATGACCCCTGTTAAAGGTGTTGTCTCCTCCACTGGGCCGAGTGCCTCCTCTTCCTCTTTCGGTGGCTCTGCTCCTTCCTCTCTGGCCACAGGAAGCCAGCCACGCCGGCCCGGTAGGCCTCATCATAGTCCTCACTGTCCGAGTCGTCATCCAGCACGGGAAAGACCCTATCAGGAAAGACGTCCTGCAGCTTGGCGCTGAAGAAGGCCTCTAGACTGCGGCCAGCCTGGGCCACCTCGGAGTCTGGCTGCAAAACGAGACACAGAGCCCAGGAGAACAAGAACCACGTCACTATCGCTCAGCTCCCCACAGCCTGACTAAATCCCACCTATGCATCCATTCATCCATCCATCTGTCTGTCCATCCATCAATACAGACTGACTATAGAACCATTCAGACTATAGAACACTGCAAGTATTCGTGCGGTACTCTCCTCTAACTGCTTACAAACATTTTTTCCCCAGATTCAGGGAGTTTGGTATCATGGCCCAGTGGTTTGGCCTTTGAGGTGCTGGGTGGTTAGGCCTGTGTGTCCCTGTTCGTAAGGTTACTGTTCAAATCTTGTGGTTGGCAAAGTGATGTCACCACAAGCCTCTTGAGCAAAACCCTTAACCAACTGATCCAGGGACTGGCTGTCCCTGCTTTCTCAGATCTATGTCAATTTAGATAAAAGCACCTGTTAAACTAGAAAGGATGCTGTCAGAACAACAGCACTGTATTCCCCGGACAGCCCCCATCGCCCCCATCCTCATCTAATCCTTACTACTCCCACACCCCAAACCTCTACAATTTCTAGAAGTACTGGATGGATCAACTGGAAATGCGAAACCCAATAAATGTGCTTTTATCTGAATGCACTGAAACTACACTATTGAATTGTTGCACACTCCATTTACTGTACATACCACTTTGCCACCTCCAGTCAGTATAACCATATGAAGTCCTTATTAAAAGCCTAACTTCACGTGACTTCTCTCAGTACAATCAGGTTTACCAGATCTGCACTTGTTCTTCCATGGGCTGGCTAGGACTACAGTGTAGTCCTGGCAAGTGACATAATTAAATTCCCCCACAATAAATTTCACACACCGGGGGAACTTTGCCCACGATAAATTTTGCTGACAAAAATACCAGAGTATACCAAAAATATTACTGTAATACCACCCAACCCTACCCTACACATTATCCACACCTCTCTTGAAATCTTAATTAAAAGTCCAACTTTAATTTAATTCCCCCATAATAAATTTTGCTGAGTTCCCTAATGCCCAACAGTCTGAGAAGTACAGACCTGTGCAGTGTTCCTGAGAAGAATAAGTTTCCTCATTATCTCAAGATAATAGCATTAAATTAATAACTGCAAGCATAGCCATTCTCGGCTTCCATAGTATCAGGTGTAGATTTTCATCCATATAATGTTTTTGTGAAGAATCATCAAAGATCAAATAGAGTAATAAGATCAAATTCCCCCTTAGGATCAATAAAGGGCGTCTTAATCTTAGATACAGTTACCTTGTTCACAAGGTCAAGTGTCTTCTGCAGTCACTTTTCCCTCCATTTGCAGTAAGCAGCATTGCCCTACAGGTCCCAAAACCATACATCCGGGGAACACAATAATGAAGACAAACTCACATAATTGAACTTGGCGCAATTGCGGAACATCAGGAAGACGTCGGCCACGAACTCCTCTGGTGTGCAGTAGTGCAGCGGGTTCCTCTTATTCAGCTTACTCCTGATTACTGACAGGTCCATGGGCTTTCTGATTATCTGGTAGTAATGGCGTGCCTAGATGGGAGAAACAAGCATTCACATGCATGTATCCATGGTTACATGTAAATGTTTATTGCAATTAAACAATAATTAAGGTTACACAAATGAGTGCCTGAATGACTCAAGAAAATCCAGAAATTTAGTAAGGTCCTCAAGCTGAATATAAATTGGTATTCATGTGAAAAAGAAAGTTCTATGGTTTATGTATCTGGACATTAAAAAAAAATCACCAGGTTCTAAAATTATTTAAATCTTATCTCAGGTGTAAAACACACAACAGATTAAACTGTGTCATTGTTTATTTAACAAAAATGAAGCCAAAATGGAAAAGCCATATGTGGAAAGTCAATCCCCTGATTCAGTAGCTTGCAGAATCATCTTCAGCAGCAATAATTTGAAGTAATCATTTTCTGTATGATATCAGTCTCTCACATCATTGTGAAGGAATTTTGGCCACTCTTCCTTACGGCGTTGCTTCAGTTCATTGAGATGTCTAGACTTTGACTGGGCCATTGCAACAAGTCGATTCTTTTCTTTTTCAGTCATTCTGTTGTAGATTTGCTGGTGTGCTTAGGATCATTTCCAGTTTCGGCCAACCTTTATCCATTGGACAGATGGGCTCACATTTGACTCCACAATACTTCGGTATACAGAGGAATTCATGTTCAACTCAATGACTGCAAGGTGCCCAGGTCCTGTGGCTGCAATATAAGCCTAAATCATCATCCCTCCACCACCGTGCATGATAGTTGGTATGAGATCTTTGTGTTGATATGCTGTGTTTGGTTTCCACCAAACGTTTGGCCATAATGCTCAGCATTACATCTCAACTTTTGTCCAAAGGACATTGTTTCAGAAGTCTTAAGGTTTGTTCAAATGCAACTTTGCAAACCTAAGCTGTGCTGCCATGTTCTTTTTAGCAATTGCAATTTCTCTGAGCATTGTACAGTCTGACCTTGAGGTGAATTTGCTGGGTTGTCCACTCCTGGGAAGTTTGGCAACTGTCTTGAATGTTTTCCACTGTAGAATGATGGACTAAATTGTTTGGAAATGGCCTTATAACCCTTCATAGACTGCTGGGCAGCAACAATTGCTTCTCTAAGATCATTGCTGATGTCATTGCTGATGTCACACAGCTGACTGCTCCAGACCAGCAAACTGCCAAAGCTTCTGCTTTTATACAGTTGGTCGCACTTGCAGATGAACATTTGATCAAGTGTATCAGCACCTGGCTGATAATATATATACTGAATTAAAATGAAAGTGGGTGTACCTTCTTCTTTTTCACATGACTGTAACTAGCTCTGTAATCTCTGGTAAGTTTGCGTGTGTAAGCGCACGTATGAGCTGGTAGGTTTTGAGCTTTGTCTGTTTTTTTTTTGACTGGGATCTAGGGAGAGACTCACCAGTGGACTGACTGGCTCGTGGAAGGGGGCACTGAGGATGTTGCAGGCGATGGACATCGTCAGCTTCTCGCATTTCTGTGGAGGGCCAAGCAAACCGGAAATGACCATGTGAAACGGAGCCTCTGTCGCGGTCTGACAGGAAGCACCCTAACCTACCCTCTGGTCACAGGGGGACAGGCCGTACAGCATGGCCTTCCCAGCATTCTGTGCGGCGTGGCGTATGTTCTCACAGTCATACTCCATCTCCGGTTGCTGGATGTCCCGGCATAGTGTGCACACCCAGTCACCCCTGCAGGGGCAGTCATAGCTCCAGATTACTGCCAGCGCTGGCCTCACACAACAGCTTAAAACAAGAAAGCATAATGTAGGATGTGTGGCTCACGTGGGGAAGCTGAGGAGAGGTGGGATGTGGCAGGAGAGGTGGAACACCTTGGGACAGCGGTCACAGCAGAGCAGGTCCCCCCCGTTCAGACACACGGCACAAAAGTCCTCGTTCTCCATCTCTACAGTTTCCTCGCGATGGTCGCTCTCCAACAGCACAGCTTCAGCCAGATTGTGGGGACTAGCACTGTGCACACACAGGCCTCCTGGATCCGGATCTGACTCTGCAATTATCTCTGGTATTTGATCGGTATCTGAATTTGAGTCCTGATCTGATTCCAGGTGTGATTCAAATTCTGGCTCCGATTCCGCAGATATCTCTGAATCTGGCTGCTGTTCTGATTCCAGGTCAGAATCTGATTCAAGCGGTGAATCCGATTCTAAACCTGGATCTGATTCTGGCTGTTGCTCTGACTCTGAATCTGCCTCAGATTCCACATCTAACTCTAAATCCAAATCTGGCTCAGATTCTGACGCCGGATCAGATTCAGATCTTGGTTCCGACTCAGATCTTGGTTCCGACTCAGATCTTGGTTCTGATTCTGATCTTTGGTCCAATTCAGCCGGTGGACCAGGATCCGATTCAGGTTCAGCTCTAGTGCTGGGTGTAAGGGCTGACAGCAGCTCCTCTGATCTTAGCCGGACAGAGGACTGCACGTCAGCCACAGGGCTGAATGATGGTTGGATGTCAGTTGATATTTGTTCAAAGGGCTCAGAGTTCAAAGGTGACCAACAAAGAAGAGCAGCCTGCTCCTGAAACACAGAGAAATAGAGAAACAAAATTACACCCAAGGATGGATGTGTGAACACCAAACATTTTAGCATAAGTCTGCTTTCCAGCTATTCTGGAAACTAATATATCCAATCACTTATGCGTCATAACATCTGGAGGAACAGAATTGGTGCCCTTTGTGGACACACCTTGGTAGATAAACTCTGCCGTGGATCTTCAGTGGTTGCGAGCTCTCTTTTCAATGCTGAGTCGGCACCAGGTCCGATTTCCCCATCTACTGGTGGCTTTGATAAAAACCCTGGCTTTACTCGTATCTTCAGTCGTTCCAGACGTACGACTGGAACTCTAGAGCTGCCTGGAATCTTGATCACCGCTTGGCCCATTCTGTCACATGAAAAGCAAAAGAGCCACATCATTTTCATCATGCGTAACACGTAGCATTCATCAGGATAGAAGAGAAACTGCGGTACCTTGACGGCTCTTTCCTTGATGTAGAAGAACTGTCTTTACCACCAGAATTAATTTCTTCATACGGGCAAATATCTATAAATATAGATATTTAGAAGTAAATAGATGAGAAAATAAGTAAAAATATCAAAAGGAAAAAAAATATCACAGGCTACGTGTTCTGTGTGAATGCCGGACAGTTGCACTAGATGATGCGCGTACCTGGCTCTGTCTTACAAGCGGTCACAGGGGATACACAGAGTAGAGATGCACTGCTGCTGCGGCTCAGGCTCACCGCCGCATTTGACAGCGGGCTCTGCACGTGTGGTGAGCTGCGGTCACCCTGGGGGGGGGGAGGCAGGCAGTCTTTCCTCACAAGGGGTAGTATCGGCTTTGATTTGATGTCATTCTATGACTGATGTCAGTATATTTCTCTCCTGGTAAAATTTAGGGCTTCATTGCATTTTCACAATTTCCACGACATTTTGACAGTGTACAGAGTTAGTACCACCCAGTACTGGAGTATTACAATGCTATGGACTGATCGGATAGGCTTTGGCTTTGCAATCGTGGGAGGGCAATTCAGTTGCTGGATCCCCACAGAGATGTGGTTACCTGGCGAGCAGCCTGTCCCCGCTCCTTGGAGACTGTTGCTAAGCTGAGGGTGGACCCTGCAGAGTCGCCCCCTGGAGGGCTGCTAAGTGGCGCTGCCCATACCTCTGAGGCCCCTCGGGATCCAGGTCTTGCACCCTGCAGTGATGCTCTGGGAAGATTGTGGTCCGGCTCCAACATCCTGGGAGGGGTGGATTTCTATCCAGGGACAGAGTGAAAGTGAGGCGAGGAGAAGGACTGAGAATGACGGTCACGGTGAGAATGTGGGCCAGAGGAATACTGCGGCAAACAGCTCGGAAAAGGCAGAGGAACAGTGGCAGAAGCGGGATGACGAGAGGCACCAGTGCAGAGTAACACATACGACAGCACGCAACACAAGATCACGCATAACGCAGGACGTGCTTAGAGCAGCAGTTACCGTACACAGGCTCGCACGCTGGTCGCAGGCACGCCGAAAATGTGGGTCTCCTTAGTGCAACTTCACAAATTCAAGAGGAGAAACTCACACACGTCTCTCACTCGCAGTAGCAGGTCCCTGGTTTGGGAGGACGCAGGCTGCTTAAACACAGCCCGCCCATTCCCCACACACCCCTATACACTGCGCAGCCAATCCCACTGGCCTGCTGATTAGCAGCACACACCTGCGTAAGGCTATCACTATCAATAACCGAGTAATCTACAGATTAACCTGACAATTCATCAAGTAATGTT
>JAODJW010000007.1:23461090-23477400 GCA_026777045.1 Hyperopisus bebe | reverse complement strand
GGGGGGGGGGGGGGGGGGGGGGGGGGTGGACACTGCAAATTGTAATGCTGGCAGGGTTGGAAACTTGTAAGAGTGCAAGTTCTTAGGAAAGTGTTTATTTGCATCTGGAATGGATGGATTGCAGGCTGGGAGATAACAAGGCAGAGCCAACCACTGATCTCCCAGAATTCCCCTGGCTCCTCATTAACATCAGGTTAATAAACACCAGGCAGCCTCCTGGGAATGAGGCCTCACCTACCTGACACTTAGCAAACACGTAAACCCAGTATTGTGGGCTCCCATAAGCACACTGATGTACGATCACAGTGATGACCTTCAGGGAGGGTTTGCATCATCTAAGGAGCCCTAACAAGCCTTTCTAACCAGGAGAGGGCGACAGCAGGCAAGATGCTTCCTGTGTGCGGACTGAAGTGAGTCAGGAAGTGAGGCAGTGGTGCAGGGTGGGGGTGCAGCGTGCTCTGTTGTGGGCCACACCGTGCAGAGCACACTACCCTCACAACTAAACGCTATGCTTCTCGATTACATCATTCAAAGTACTTCCTGTTTAAGAGAGTCGACAGGATATGCCAATAAGCAAGAAATAAACCCACAATGTAAAATGCTTGGTCTCTGTGATCCTTAAATAAATGGATATTTTTCTAGCTTTTCTATTTCCTCATCTTTGGTATATATAGCTCCTGTTCCCACAGCTCTTACACTGGTCACTGATTAGAAGCTTATATCAAAGACAGCTTCTGCACAGTTGTATGTATTATCTGCCACATTATATGCAAAAGTGTCTGCAAAAAGTGAATATTTAGGCTCACTCAGCCTGGGGGTCTGACCACTATCAGCTCAGAGTACTGAGTAGTCCTGACTGATATGTAAGTGCAGGAATGGTAGGGGGCACCATCGCATGGGGGGGGGGGGCTGTTCACTCACCCTCTGATTACCACCGTCAAGCCTTCGCTGCTCTGTCTCTGCAGGCTGCCGTCTACCCTGCCGCTTCGGGCTGCTCCCTGGCCCTGGGGAGGCTGCCTGCTCCTTCCTCTGCTGAAGCTGCGCAGTCACATGCTTCCCCTGCACGTCCTGGTTGGTTCCTGCACAAGCTGCGGTAGGCGGAGTGGCTGCATTGGCAGGATCTGCGGTGCCCTGAGTGGTGGCTGCCTGGTTATGGTGGTTGACCGTGCCTGCTGGGCTCAGACCTGCAGCCACTGGCAGCTGCTGTGTGCTGTCTTCCGTCCTGCTGCAATGCCCGGCCACCTGCTGCTCACCTGCATCAGCTGAACTATGCTCCGCGCATGGGAGTGAGACCCGTCGTTCTGGCAGCGACCCGCTCCAGCCTGCAGCCAGCTGTATCTGCTTGGGGGCTGGTTCTGGCTTGCTCCAGACAGCGGCCGGCCGCCCCTGCTGCCTTTCAGAAGCCGGGGAAAGCTGCGCAGACCTATTGGGCTCTGAGGAGTAGTGCAACGTGATGGGAAGGCTCGACTGCGCAGATGCTGGCTGCCTGGGCAGCGAGTGGCTAAAGCCTAGGTAGTAGGCATCCGCTGTGGGCAGCAGTACCTGCCCGAAGGGTTGCACAGGGAGTGGCCGTGGATGGGCGACAGGCACTAGGCCGCTGTGGGGATCCAGGTGCCCGGCCAGCTGGGCCCCCTGGTGCAGCGATGGCAGCGACTGGGCAGCCCGGATGCACTTGGGACCGTGAAGGTTTTGTTCCGGCCGTTTATCCTCCAGCCGTGTCACGGGCTTCATGACGGACTTCGGTTGCACTGGCTGAGCTCGCTGCAGGCTCTTCTCGGGATAGCTGCTTAAGGGGTGACACAGCGACCCCTGGCCCAGGGCGGGAGCCCGGGTGTGGCCTATCAACAGGTCAGGGTGGAGTCTGTCTGACTTGGGGGGAGTAGCACAGTGAGCGCAGCACAGCTGGGGCCGGAAGCTGCAGTCCTGCTCCAAAGCACTGCGGCACAGAGACAGCGGAGCAGCAGCGCAGGGAATCGGCTGGGGCTTCAGGACGCTCGGGCAGCCGCCACCTTCACAATGAGGACCACTTCCTCCCTCAGTGGTCACCTGACCTACAGCAGGGTGAGCGAAGCACAGGGAGATGTCAGCATGAAGGTTCAGCTAAGCAGGACATCTGAAACAAAGCTAGTCATCTCTCAGAGATACAAATAGAAAAGCAAGTTATATCTGCATAGACCTACCTAAGGTGGAAATCTGCCTGGTCCAGAAGCTGGCATCCCAGTTGAATTTGATCTTCACAGGGGGAGCCAGGTCAGAATAAAGCTGGGACACCAGCAAGCACTGCATCTGGTAAGTGATCTGAAAGAGAAGAAGGCCCGTGTTCAGTCATGTCAGACAGGTAACCTTTTTTCCTCTGAGGTTTTTTTGAACTGCTGAGAAGTGCAAGTAAAAATCTCTAATAACAAAACCTCAAGTAAAACAAAGCAGTACTTCAACTTCATCAACACCTACAGGGAACCGCACAGAAAAGACAATCAAAAAAGAAGCATTGCCTCCAGGAAGTGACATCATGTACCTAAAGGTTTCTAATTTCTACCTAATCAGCAAAAGAAAGAGAAAACATCACCATTATCAGGCCTCAATAGCAGTGCAACAAAGAGACCAAAACGAAGAGCTGGCATACCAGTTCCTTGCTAAACAGAAGTGGGTTCCTCCTGTTGTGCAGTGTAGCCCAGGATATGAAGTTCTGCGCCTGACCCAGCTGGGCACACAGTTCCATCACCCCCTGCAGCTGGTTCTCGAGGTTCTGCCTGACCTCACTGGAGATTTTCTGCAAGCAAGGACAGGAAACCCCAAAGCCGAGGTTAAACTCAGTCGAGGATGAAGCAGCTCATGAACCCGCTCATAAACCCGCCCGTGAACCTGCTTGTGAACCCACCAGTGAACCCGCCCATGAACTGCCCATCAACCTGCTCATGAACCCACCCGTGAACCTGCTCATGAACCCGCCCGTGAACCTGCTCATGAACCCGCCCGTGAACTGCCCGTGAACCCACTTGTGAACCTGCTTGTGAACCCACCAGTGAACCCGCCCATGAACTGCCCGTGAACCTGCTCATGAACCCGCCCATGAACCTGCTCATGAACCCACCCGTGAACTGCCCGTGAACCCACTTGTGAACCTGCTTGTGAACCCGCCCGTGAACTCGATGGTGAACCTGCTTGTAACCACATCCGTAAACCCACTCATGAACTCACGCCCATCAGACGGATCACTGACCTCCAACTGCTCTATTAACAGGTTGGCACGTTTGGTGAGCTCATTCATCATGATCATCTTTGCCATTTTAATCTGATTCTCTGCTTTCCTCTGCATGTTCTTTATGGAATGTAACCTGGGAAACGCACAAACATCAACACGTTGATCAGGCCAAGACCTATTCCTGCTTGGCTGGCTACATACAAAGCTGAACATTACCGTGTTCCACAATGATCATTCATTTGGCGTGTTAGTGGATTGCTCAGTTCCGGCATGTGTTAGACCCCAAAAATGGTCAAATGTGTTCAACACCACTGTTTCCACAAAATCTAGAGTGATCAGACTCACAGCAATTTGTTTTTGCTCACCTTTATGAAATAACAATAAGCTCCCAGCCATATATGCAACACAGAAGCTTGGGGAGCCCCTCACCTGGTTTCTATCTGCTTTGCAATGTCCCCTACCACCAACCGCTTGTCCTCCACTTGGGCCATCAGGTTCTCAAAAAGCCAGTGCTGCTCCTGAAGAGCTTTTCCCACATGAATCAGCCTGAGGACATGGAGCAATTCACAGTGCGTGTCAGCGTCAAACATGCTGCCCCAACAATGCAGAATGAAAGCTAAGAGCACAAACTGGAGACCCCCTGTTTAAAGTAGCTAGATGCTTTTGATTGGCACTTCTTATCAAGGGAGAGCGCATTGGTCCTGGAGATTAGCTGCCATCTCTGTCATGACAAGGCTCTTTTTCTAGTGCACCTGTGGTCTTTGTGGGTGAAGAGGTGGCAGCTGCTGCAGGACAGGAGGTCACAGGTCTCGCAGAAGAGGTCCAGCGGCTCCTGCCTGTGGTAGTGACAGTGCAGGGTGCTGCTGGACCAGCAGGCAGGGCCTGCGCAAGGAAACTGTGGGTTAGAGGGTGCAGGCGCAGCCAGCTAGGCAGCTGTAGTGTGCTTTCAACAGAGGTCCCACCAATCACATAACAGCTTTTAATAGAGGCCCAACGAATCGAGTAATAGCTTTCAACAGAGGCCTGATCAATCAAGTAAGAGCTATTAATAGAGGCCCCACCAATAAGGTTATATCTTTCAATAGAAGCTCCACCAATCAGGTAATGGCTTATAATAGAGGCCCCACCAATCAAGTATTAGCTTCAAACAAGAACTATTTTTGAACGATCCAGTAATGAGTAACATGGTTCTGGATGAGATCAAGGTATGTTACAAATCTTTAGATTATAATTAATGTTGGTAAATTAATGCTGTTAAAGAATTTTTTTTTTCAGGACAGTGGTACAGTAAGTCAGTTGAGACACTAGGGTGGTGGGGCTGGCATTCCATTGGTCATGTCATGCTATGCCAGCAGGGGGCGTATTATTGCAGTCTAGGAGTCCAGAGTGATCAGGGGCCCCTATTGGGTGGCTAGTTTTTTTATTATTATTATTATTACCATTCAATAAAGTGGTCCTTTATCGGTTGTTTATTTGTTTGTGAATTGGGGATTGGTTAAAACTAATTAATCAATTTTTTTTGGCACTCTGCATATTTTCTGTTATGCTTAGTCTGTTTCCTTTGTAAAATGGATTTTATGAGCTTGATAATTGAGTGTTAGGCATGGAGGAAAACATTCTAATATTAAGAGTGTAATGTTTTAAGATTACTGCTATGGGGAGATGCTTGTATTCAATGCAGTCTCTCTTGCCCTCTTTCTGCTTGCTGCATATGACTGATGTGAAAGTGTAAGCTTGCCTTTTTGTTGTTCTTCTGATGTGATCCCCCTCGTTTGATACAATGTCACATTCTCATTAAGTAGAAATTATTACATAGTCACTAATTTTAAATAATTTTATAGTTAGTCATTGTATCATTTTGGGGGTGTGCGGGCAGGAGAGGGCCCTACAGAAAGTGCATCTTGGGGCCCCTGAACTCGTTATTCCACCGCTGAACACTGGACAGGACATGCACGGCTGGCATGGCACTGAACACATCCTGACTGTGAGTTTCCTGCACACAACGCTGAGTTCTCACACGTCGGGGCCCATGCAGATACAGGTGGGAAGCCGCAAATAGCTAAAAGTCACAGTGACGAGCAGTTGCAGAGAGCGGGTTATGCTTTTTTCAAAACCACAACTAGCTTTATCTTGAAAGCCAATCACACTTTTTTGCTGCCTACTGAAGTAAACACATAGTGGACTCGCAGCTGACCAGGATTGCTGTGATACAGTGCACTAATATGTTACGCTGCCTTCTTAATAAAGTGGTGATACATTCATCTAAACTTCAGATATCCGTCTACACATTTATCCTGCTCAGGGTTAGCGGTGGTGGTGGTAGGGAACGGGAGGGGAGGGGGCGTACCCATGTAAGCACGTCTCCTGCCTGCCTCAGGCAGCAGCGGGAGCCCAGGCGATGCAGAGGGGCCGGCCAGGGTGTGGTCCTGGTGCACGCTGGTGCACTGGTAGCACAGGCGCTTGTTGCAGAGCGTGCAAAGGCTCTGGGCAGCACGGGGTTCGCGGCAGTCTGTGCAGCGCTGGGGGGCAAAAGGAACACACACGGCGATTTGTGGTCAGTCCCCCAGGCACCAACCCCTGGGTAGCAATAACCCAAGCACCAGCCACTGGGCACCAGCCACCAGGCATCAGCACCAAGGGATCAGCACCAAGGGATCAGCACCAAGGCACCAATACCCCGGGCATCAGCACCCTGGGCATCAGAGCCAAGGGATCAGCACCAAGGCACTGGCACCCTGGGCATCAGCAGCAGGCCATTCGCCCCACAGGGACCCGCCGCCGGGCATAGCGCACTCCTCACACAGCAGCACACCTCCATCTTCCTGTGTTTGCAAATGAAGCCGCAGTGGCCGGACGTCCCAAGACATGTGATACCATTTAACAGGAAAACGGGCACAGTGACCCCCGTGGGTGTTTAGAGCTGGGTTTTTTTTACTGGAAACCAGTCCAAACTGGACCAGCAGGCTAGTACAGTATTAAGTACACTATAATCCCACACATTGCATTATGAAACATTTCCCCACAAAATACATGAAAGCCATGCATTATTTACTGATTTAATAATTACAAACTAATTATCTGAATTTTACTTATTCAATAATTTGACACATAATTGTTTACACATGATTGGAAACATGATTGACCATGCAAAACACCATATATTTTTTAAAACTGTGCAAATAAAACACTAAATAATAAATCAGTTACTCACATAAAATCTCCCGTTCATTTATACATGCTCTACAGACATGCACAAAATTAAACTGTCACATTTGAAATGAGCTGCTTCCAAAAACCTGGATATTTTCTGAACAGGCAGCATTGCGAGTTCCCCAGTCCAGCTCGGCATGGAGAGAGAGCCGTACTCACCTTGTCCATGGCAGCGATGGCACGCCGACTCCTTCACTGTGCTAAAGCAGATATCCACTCTCGCAACAGGGGCTGACGTGGGGGGGGAGGCTGGGAGACACGGCGGGGGGGGCTGATAGCTGCTCTACCTGCGGCGGGAGGCAGCACGAGGCGCGTGTCACACTGAACAGAGGTGAATCCCCCCCTCCCCCCAAAAGGCTGCCATTCACAGTGTGGGCTTCACCAGCCACTCACGCTGTGCCACGCGCCTCTCAAATCTGCCTACTTAATTAAAAAAAAAATTAAAGGAGCCCATATATAAAGGCAGAGAAATGGGGAGGCAGAAAAGGATAATTAATTTTTTCTGGGACAAAAGATCCCCCAAAGCCTTTCCCGAAATGGAAGCAAAGGCCAAATGACCTATATTTAAGAAACTTGCAGGCAGTGAAAAGGCAGTGGGACTGAGCTGGGACACAGCACAACGCCCATGCCCTGCTTCCACAGCCACATCCATCCCGGCGCAGAAAGGAACAGGTCCCAGAGGAGCCATATTCGCCGCACCGCGCCGAATGGGGTCAGACGCTTCTGGGTTAGGAACCGTCGATAAGGTTCCTGAACCACTTTCCCATCACCTTTATATCTGAGGACAGCCTTAACTATGATATCACCAAAAAGAAAAACTCATCAAAGCATTAAGGTTTTGGTGAGTCGGCTCGGATTGACTCCCAGGCTTTCGCCGTACACAACGGTTGTCACTGGGGGAACTTCTTAACCATATGGGAGGAAGAAAGGAACCAAAAACAAAGAAAACAAACATCGGTGTGAATAACCAAAGCAAAACCCACTCCCACCGCAGGCTGCTGCACAGCAACAACCCACATCAACCTGACCTACAAAATCTCACTACTTTCCCACCCTGACGATGCTCGGCTCTGTGCAGAGCAGCAGACAGCATCGTCTACCCAATTCTGCACTGCAGATGGTCCGCTTTGGGAGATCACACACCTTCTAAGCAAGTTTTCCAGGATTCCACAAACTTGTCTTCCACTGCATTCCGCCAGTTCATAAATCTCTCCTACCTTCCAGCTGCTTCAGCCAGACGGGCAATCCTCAGGCAGCGTGCAACACGATGCAGCCCCACCCAGTAGAGCAGAAATTAATAAGAATTTCATAGACCACATCTCCCTTGAAAGCACACCCATGCAACATCAATTATCACTCACAGGGGTCAGGTTCAGGTTTGATTCTTCCGGCATCTTTCATTTTAATTTCAAATTCAAGAGGCATTAATTTCCTCAGCAGCTTTGCAGACATACAAGTCCTCACACGAGGACTTAACACACAGCCCTTTCAAAGATAACTATATAGAAACATTTGAGGGACATTAAACAATCATTTTTACATTTAAAGAATCATTTCTGTTAATAATGCACTTACCTCTGTGCCGTTGGTGCCACAATCCTTTGAAAACAGCACAGCATCCTCTCAAAAGAGACTCTTCTTCTCTGCGGTTTGGGCTATGCTACAGATGACACATAGTGACAGCTGGGGTCACAAGACAGGACACAGAGGGGGAGGATCAAATTAAGAAATCTCTCAATTTCCTGTAAAATAAATGCAGATCTGCTGCCTGTCTCCCTAAGTAAAATATTAAGCTAGCTCTCATTGTTGAAGCACTGTACCTTCTCCTTCATTTACCTGTAGTGACTGTACTCTGGCAAAGGAAGTTATGTTCATTTTATCTCAACAATCACTATAAAGAACGTGCATAGCAATGCAGGCATCTATAATGAGGCATTAAAGGCTGCTGGGATATTGGGATATCACCCCAGGCTTTCGCTACAATCTCATTAAAACTACATCCATCTCTCCATCTATCCCTCTTCCAACAGCTTGTCCTAATCGGGATAAACACAATAAGCACAATAATGAACCCAATGACAAACTAAGGACATGTTGCTATTGATGTAAATAATAGATTGAAAGTGCAGATGCTTCATATGTGGGTCAAGGCTGGCAATTCACCTGCTTTAATAAGAACATCAATCCCTACCTCAGTGACACCAAGATCCCATGCCAATAACCAGAGGAATGTCCTTTTACATTGTGTCTAATAAGACTTCTCAGCACACACTGATTTACACTGCACTTTAATACTAATACTGCTATACTATGACTGTTACATACTACCGCTTACTTGATTTCCCTCATATTCCAATGTTGCACAAACCAGGGCCATCTCTGCCTGTTAAGGGACCCTAGACAAAGCTTTACTTGGGATACTGCCCTCACAACACAGGTAATTCGGGGGTTGGGGGGGGGGGCACAACTGTTCTGTTTGCCTATAGCTGGAGCAGGCCGTGGTATTATGTTGTTGTTGTTACTGGTGCCTGTATATTAACAAGCAAATGTCACTGGACTTGGTACTCTTGATGAAAAAATCCTTTGAATCCCAATAAAGCACTTAAATGTAATCTCTAGAAAACTACAGGTAAATTAATACAATTCGGCAGATTCAGTTGCATGTTATATGTTTAAATTAAGTTACAAGACATATTTAATTAAACACCACCTGCAATTAAAAAAAATCCTTAAATCTTTATCGCAATCATTAAACTAGTAACCATCAAAACTCAAAAACCAATACGCACCTCTTTCTCATTTCTACCCTCGATAACTCAGGAAAAAAAAACATTTTAATAAATATGATTATAAAATGCGACAGAATCTGAAAATGTTTTAAAAAATAAAATCCAGCTATTCTTAGTTTTTCCACTAGGTGGGCGTACTAGTGCGCATAAAGAATACACTGTAACATTCTATCGGACTCACTGTACCCTTCTGCAGCCTGCAAGGGCAGCTAGGAGAAACGAAAATGAAATAGAAATTATTTATACCGTAGTGAGACGAAAAGCTGTAAGCCGTACTCTGAAGAAATGTATGATTAGCAGAATAGAACTGAATAAAATATATTTATTGTCTTCGTACAGGCACGGAACTCCGCGCCCGACCAGCGACAGCCTTTCAGGTTTCAGGACTTCAGATCTTCCCTGTACTCATGTGCTTTCTTTATTCATTACTGACTACTGAATAAATCCATGGCGATAAATTGCATAAACTGTGATGAATGACAGCTATAAGGTCCCCCTTACTGAATCTGAGATCGTAGGCAGGGGAAAATATCTTTATTACAAGAGTGCTGATGTGGGTGTGGGCAGTAGGAATATGTCCGTAACGATATTTTGTGTTTTGGGGGGCGAGGGGATTCGGGACTGATTTGGTCCCTACTAACATTGAAATCAAACCCACGTCCTTGTTAAATAGTCATAAGTTTCTTGCTAGATATTATCCATGGTGCTTTATAACGGTAGGCTACTTTGAGAGCTACTTTTATACACTAACACCGGCCTTGCGAAGTTCAAACATCCTCCACTCCACGAGAGGATATGATTTCTCGGACAGATTCTTGCTCACAGTCCAAAAGTTAAAGATGCTGTTCATGTGTTATTTGCCTACAACACACAGATTAGCCAACTGAGACTGGACTGTGTCCACTGATCGGTCCTTTAATAGATATGAGTATGGCACTCCTATACATATCATATCCATTTTTAGATCACTGGACAACCTTTAACCCGTATATGAGATTATACTTAGGATGCTGATTTTGAGTATTCTTGAATATATTTTTTATGAAGTTGAATATCATTTTTCAGTGCATCTGTATCATATTGAAGATCAATAAATGAAACATCAACATTTAATAACATACTGTATAGGTTGTTATTTTACTTCTCTTGAACTATATATTACATATTTTGCGGTACAGCAGATTAAATAACCTCGCTAACTATTTGCTGCACGTAAATAATTGCATAATACTTTGAACATTATCTGATAATCTCACAAGGTTAGAAAGTTTCGTAAGAGTCTATGTCATCGTATTGTCCTCCCCAAATAGGTGTACCCACACACACACAAACATACACGCACACACACATACACACACACACGCACTACCAGTCAAAGGTTTTTGCACACTTTCCCATTTATTTCATAAACTGCAGATTTTTTTATTCTTGTTAAGTATTGGAAAGTTGAAATTAAAGTCAAATAAAACAACTTTCCTTTTTAACATATAAAGAGCATGTAACAGTGCATGTCTGACATCCTATTAACTGGTTGTGTGGAGGTGGCATAGTCAAATTCTAGACTGTCCGTTAACTTTAAATGCACTAGTTAGCCGTTTTATCATATGAAACAGAGCAAAATTTAATGTCCCTTGTAGAAAGAATGCTTCGAATTTTCTTTGCTGTTATAACTACCGAATGAGGTTTCTACGAGAAATCAAAGATATAACAGTTTCTTGCTAATAAAGGTATTCAAATGGTGACCTTACTGTAAATTTGCTTGTCAGCAAAGAATATTGAGTGTATTTCTAAATATTGAGTAATATGCAAATGCAGAAAATCTCAGTGTGTGCAAAAACTTTTGACTGATAAAAGCGATTTTTTTTTGGGGGGCGTTGCACAATGCCAGAGAGTTTCAATTTAGCTCGTCTAACCGCTTACCTTGGTCATTTTAACTTTCCGTTTCCAGAATTTCAAGTTGACAGCGAGTGTTCCCCTCCCTGGCACTAGGCGGCAACCTTGTAGCATTACCGAATATTACCGTACAGATACGAAAACTCGGTTGTAATCGTGACTTTCCCAAATTTCAGTGCTTTGTCAGTCCGTCTGTAAGATGGTATGTATATCTTACATTAGGTTTTCATTAGATTCTTGGCATTTCGAGTTAAATCTTGATTGATCCAAGAGTAAAAAAGGAATCACTGGCTGCTGTCAGTTATGCAGAAGACGTTGCTAATTCGCACGAAAGAAAACTCGGCAAACTTTTTCGCCGCAGTAGTTATACAGTGGGCTAGTCTGTTATCAAGAAATGTTCACATATTAAATTCCACCATTTCGTAATTTACGGAAGAGCTGAGTGCATGGAATTTCCTAAAAAAAAAAAAAATACGTACCTGGGTAAATACTGAGTGGAGCATCGTTAATTGACATAACTAGCTGTCATTAGTCAGCCATAATAGCCGCCTGTAAGGGACATGAATAAACGTGACTTTTATGGCGCATAATAAGTTGTGCGGTGGTTAATATGCCGTTGAAGCTGTTACTTGATTATTTGTAGTTTGTCGTATAGTCTCGCTTCTGTTACTGCCAGTTTGTTGAACGTTTTTGTCCATTAATACATTGTTCGAAATAACATCCTGTGTTAGAAGTGAGTATACTGTAGCAGTAGTAGTAGAAGTATCGCTACTTGCCTCTGATGAAGATCTCCTTCCTGTCCACTTTTCCTGTTTACTTCCCTACTTCCTGTTTACTTTTCCTCTTCAGCCGACCAGAAATTCCAAGACCAGGAAGCTGAGGGGACACGTGAGCCATGGGCATGGCCGTGATGGTGGGTGCCCCTTCCTTGCCTATTACTCTTGCCTCGAGTGTGTGCTCTCTGAGATGGTCTCCTTAATAACTGGCACCTCATTATCATCACATACAGGCAAACACAGGAAACATGCTGGTAGTCGCGGTAATGCAGGTGGCATGCATCGTCACAGAACAAACTTTGACAAATAGTGAGTATGTGGCCGTTTTGCTGGGTGGGGGGTCGTGGCACCTGTGTGAAAGCGGGCTATATGGGTGGAGATGATTAAGGCTGACACTGGGCATGTGGAATCATCAGGTACCTCGCATGTTTGATAACATGAGGGATCGTGCCAGGGTCTTTCACAAAACCAAGGCTTGGGCTTTTGAAGGAAAGTAGGGCATGATACTCAGTGTGTACATTTTATATGCAAAATGTTATAAAAGAAACTTTGAGAAGTAACAGATCATTGGCAGATACTGACTCTTTTATTCTTTCATGATTCATTGTATCTTCATCCATTGTGACTGTAATTATTGTACTAATAGTTTGTGTTGAATGTTAGTGTGGTTTCTGAGTCATTGTCAGAATCTCCAGCTCAGGACCCGGGCATAACGATTTCTGCTTTTCTGTAGCATGACTGAGGTTAAACTCTCATCCTGAAATTTGCCATTGCCTTGGAGTCACTATGCAGTGGAGGCTTTTGTGAGGGAGCACCACAGTATAGTGCAGGGGTCTCCAGCTCCAGTCCTGGAGAGCTACTGTCCAGTAGATTTTCTATCATACCTGGCTTCTGATGAGCTACATCTGTTCTCAGGTAAATACCAGTGTGGCTCATCAGAAGCCAAGTGGGACAGAAATCCTACTGGATAGTAGCTCTCCAGGACCGGAGTTGGAGACCCCTGGTATAGTGTCTTAATTTATTTCAGTAGACATCCATTGTGCAAAGTGACATTAAATGTGTAGTTGGAAATTAGATTCTTGAGACGGTTCGCCTTTCCTTAGGCGTTATTATGGAAAGGATTGGTCATCATCTGAGTTTCTAGTGAAAGAGATACCTAATCTGACTGGTGGAACCATTCCTTAAAGTTAGATTTTACTTTTCAAGTTTGTGATTTCATTTTTGCCGCAAAGGTGCATTATGTCATGTAGGAGATGTTTCTGTGAGGATGAGTAGTGATGTGGACCCTCAGGACTGCACGTCGCCTCTGTCAGTGTGTTTTCTGTTTGCTTTTGCTGTCTGACATCAGCTGTGCTCATCCCACCCAGCCATTCGGGTTACTTCGGAAAGGTCGGTATAAGACATTAGCACCTGAAGAGGAACTCGATGTTCTGCCCAACCATCAACCTGGACAAGCTCTGGACGTTGGTCAGTGAGCAGACCAGAGTTAATTATGGCAAGAAGCCAGACAGTCCTGCCGCCGCCGTCGAGGTCATGCGAGCAGTAAGTGAAAAGTCTTGCTTTGTTGCAGCAGACTGGCATAGGAACTGTTCTGTGGTTCCTTCCATGCATCTGTGGGGAGTTTTAACTTCAGAGTTAAGTGCTATCCACTGTTTTTTTTTTTTATTTATCACTGAAGTGTTTATTTTTTTTTTTTTAAAAAAAAGCTGTTGAAAGCTGTCATCATCACTGTTATAAATCAGGAATGTACACACGGAGGGAATATGCCAATTTGGCATGTGCCTGAGTTTTAATTCTGCGTATTTTACCATAATGGACTAAGCGAGGTGCCTTTTGGCTATTGCCCTGTGTTCCTTGGGTAGATCTGGTTCATGGTGGATCTTTCCGTCTTCCATCTGATGTAAATTTTCCTCATACTTTTCTGCAAAGGATTCCGCATCTCAAAAACCTTGAAATATCAACAGTTGAGAAAAAGGACTAAAATAGACATTGAACTATTTATACCGTTAAATGGAAACTGCGTGGAAGTGGAAAAAGTTCCTGCCCACAAGTCATGTGGTTGATTATAGTGAGATTAGGGTGTCGCTGGCTTTATGTCTGAGTGTTCCAACTTCAGTTTAAGTTTGGGTTGTTTTAATATCAGACACCAGTTTGCACATTTCAAACTGACTGGTGAGCATTGTTGTTGAGGATATTAAATTGTCAGACTGCTCTGCCTGGTCATTTTTGCAGCTATATTTCTTCCATCCAAAATCCCACCTAGACTGATACAGTTAACAAAGCACTTTGCATTTTTACTTTACAGCAGGAATTCATTTATATTTGTTGTTGCAGTTCTTGTTAATAGACATTTCTTGCTCTTTTTGGCAACATTTTTGATTTCTTTCAAACATCACGCTGAAATTAAAGATTATGGTGGTTTGACCAGAAATACTGGTCAATTTCACCCTCAGTTTTTTCATTGAAAAAGTGAAATTTTACAATCAAATAGCAGAAACCTGCCATGGAAATGAAAGTGAGGTCAATCATCAGTTCAGGGGATACCCAGTACCTAATGGTAATGGTACCTTTAATACTCCAAACTCAAATTCCCTACAGAGATTTTTGTTCAAATGATCTTAGCAGTGGATATTACATAATAGGGCTTCACTGACAAACCTTAACGCTCTGTGCTGTTGCTTGCTTGATCATTGGGGAGCATTGTGTCTTAGGCTTCCCTGTAATTCTGTTTTCACAGGATTACTTCAAAGTGTTGCACAAAGGGAAACTCCCAAAGCAGCCCGTCATCGTGAAGGCCAAGTTCTTCAGCAGGAAGGCTGAGGAGATGATTACAGAAGTGGGAGGGGCTTGTGTGCTCACGACATGGACAGTCTTTTAAATATTTTTTTTAAAGAATAAATGGGATGTATGGAGTATTTTTGTATAGCTTTGTTTAGCTTTTATGTTGTTTTGTGAGGTGTCCTGGTACTGCTTACTTACTGCAAGCACCTGCTAATCAAGCTTCTGTTTTATGTCATGGCACTAGATCCATCCTCCTCAGCTGCATTTGGTAGTGAGGTGTGTATAAATTTACACAAAATATGTGTGTGGAGTGGGGGGGGGGATCCACCGTTAGCTGTGTGGGTTTGTGGAAACACCCAGATGGGTTTTCAGCGCCACATTTGCTTATTCTGTAAAGGGTCTCTGAAGCATAAGATTCAATTTCTGCTAGATGACACCTAAAGTTGCAAAGATACAGATAGTTAAAAAAAAAACTCCAGCAGTTTGAAAACAGGTTCTTATTATTGGACTGGTTAGTTCTGGTACTTATTATAAGTTCTGCTGTAAGTTTTTGAGAAGTGTAATATTACCTCTGTGACAGGTGGTTCGTGTCACAAACCAAGGCTCAGAATTCCAGTGATATAAGCACCACATGTACTGTATTAATTCTCCAGAGTGGAAAATAATTCGGCTTTGCAGTTTATTTACTTTGGCCAAAGTAATCACAGGTGCCAGATGAGTATTTTCTTTGTGTACATTTATGTATTTATAAACCTTCTGGGCTTTGTAGTGCGTGGGATTTACTCATTTAAAGTACCTATTTCAATTATGAGGAAAAAAACCATGAAAAATAAAAAAACAGTATTCAAAATTAGTTACATTCTCTTCATCATTATTCAAGAACTTAATGGTTTACTTTTGTTCTGCAAGTATTCTCCAATACCATTCTTCAGTCATGCTTCTCTGCATATAGACATAATGGGTAGAGTTTATTAACAGATGCACATTCTGCTGAATCACGGTCCTTTACAATGGCTCTTTATCAGAAGTACAACAACATGTACAGAATCAGTAATGGATTCCATAAAGAGTGCATGTTCTGCCAATGAGTTTGTACAAAGCATGATCCACATTATTCAGCATATGGTTACAGATCAAAGTACGAGGACTTCTTTAATTCTTCTTGTGAAGGAACTTCATTTTACTTCCTGAAAAAACATACAAACTAATGTTTCAAAGATGACATTTTCAGAGATTGTCTAGTCAAAGAACTGTGCTTTAATAAAGGCATGATGTTATGGACATGGCAATATTTCTGCCTCCCAAGCTCAGAAAAGTCCTTGAAGCAGCAATTCAAGAGCAGAACATGGTCCCTGAGTGTCGCACTCTTGTCCTATATCTGCTTCAGAGCAGCAATGGAGGAATACTGTTACACTGCTTCATTATTCAACCATGCCCTGGAGCATTCACTGTGAGTGCAGGCTTTATTACAGCCTACACTGCCCTGGGGCATTCACTGTGAGTGCAGGCCTTATTACAGCCTACACTGCCCTGGGGCATTCACTGTGAGTGCAGGCCTTATTACAGCCTACACTGCCCTGGGGCATTCACTGTGAGTGCAGGCTTTATTACAGCCTACACTGCCCTGGGGCATTCACTGTGAGTGCAGGCCTTATTACA
>JAODJW010000007.1:23445217-23457028 GCA_026777045.1 Hyperopisus bebe | reverse complement strand
GTGTGTGTGTGTGTGTGTGTGTGTGTGTGTGTGTGCCATTGTAATACGTTTGACATGAGTGTACATTCGTTTTTTAAACTGACCTGTCTAATAAAACGGTCTGTTCCTAAGTCCACCATCAGTGCCTGGAAAAAACAGGACACAGGAAGCAATACATACTCAATTAAGTCTTTCAAGAGACAGAAATTAATATAATAATGACATTACAAATCAGCATTACAAAAACAGATCATGAAATGATCAGTATCATGAAAACAGGTTTTGTGTACAAGCTGATGATGAGGCACAAACAGTTCTGTCTCCATTATATATGTACTGTGTTTAATAATCTTGGCAATGTTCCTAAACTCTTCTCAGTCTGTAATTGTATTTGTCAGTATGTGTCCTGTGATCGACTGGCATCCCACCCAGGGTATGGATGGATGTAATTGTATGGATGGATGTAAAATAAACTCCATCCACTCTGCTTTTGGTCTAACAAAGAGCATGTCTTGTACCAGAGCAATCAAGTTAAAAACTAATTAAAGGTCTCTCCTGTGGTAAACAAACAGCACTGCTTCTGTGCTGCTTCTGTGCAATATATACATAATTTCTCCGCTGCTGAATTCAGCACACTTGACAGCATACCAAAGGCAGCAACTTCCTCCATATACATGATTTATGCATTCAAACTGCAACTCAGTGTCGCTCATTCCCTGCTAATGGCTATTCATAATCAGGTGTCCCCTCTAGTGGTGACAGTCTGAAAACACAGGAACACCATCTTTAGTCTTACTCTGTGCCTCTCACATTAAATAACCAAATCAAGGTCAGCAAACAGGGGAATGGGAGCTACACATCAAACAAAGCAACACTTACTGACATCGAAGTAACACAGAAATACAGAAAGAGCTTATATCAGCTTCATGTCCATTAGTTGCTGCAATTTCATGATTAAAAGTTAGTGTGCTAACATTACCCATGATTTCAAGGTATTAAGTCTTCAAACTGAAAAAGGATAAACTTGAATGAATCACAGCCTTCAAATTACAGGCTAAAGATTGTTTACTCATCACCAGAAACCACCAGAAAAGAGCATTTGCTGCTGTAGCAGAAAAGAAAGTAGAAGTGAATTTGCCCCTGGCAATAGTGTGTCAGACAGCACCTAATGAACAACAAACGTCCAGGAAAAAGCACCAGCTGACTTGTGGACCTCTGGGTGCAGCTTCTCAAAAGTATTCTGCCTCCGGTATAAAGATACACTCTTAATAAATCTGAGAACACAGACACTCAAACTGACGCTCAGTGTAAAAGGCCTCATTCACACCCTAGCAAAGCTAAGAGAAACACCATCTAGATATAAATTTGGGGAGTTATATGAGAAAACAACAAAAAAATGACAAGCTGTGCTGCTGACAACAGTCAACAAACCCTCCAGTGTGGGACAATGTTTTCGAAACAAAGTAAAAAACAAAAGGTTCGCTCAAACTCGGGGGTGTAAAAATGTTACATACAGAGGTGCGAGTGAAAAGGCAAGCTCAGTCACAGGTGCAGAATAATGCAACACTGAAGAACATGTTTATGATGCGATATTTAAAACAGAATGAATAAGTAATTGCATAATAGACTGGACTGTAGCTTATTGTGTGAACGAACATGAGGAGAGGGACAGGGGAGGGGGTGCATACCTCCTCAACGGGGAGCCCCTTCAGCTTGGGCAGCGAACTGGACAGCAGCCCCACCAGGAAGGGCGTGGGGCAGCACACGATGTCCACCATGGAGGAGGGCAGCACGGGGATGAAGGTGTGCTGCCAGGAGAAGGGGTAGAGGAGAGCCGCCACTGCGTGCACACAGCTGGACAGCGTGCTGGAGGGGCGGAGACACAAGGCGGAGCAGCCAGTAAGGAACAGCACCAGCACTGCAGGTCGTTAGGTCGCTGTTACACGCAAATTACACAACCATGTCTTGTAAGGTTAACAGGGTTTAGCTCAAAAATTCAAAAGTCGTCCTTGCCAATCGTGTGTTCCTGAACCCATCATAGGCCTACATCACTGAAGCGTCAATAAACCAGCAGTGTGAAAACACACACAAACCGTCCTCTTTTATATGAAATCTCTCACACACGAGAGAAAACGGCCTGATACCTTGATCTGAATCACAAAGCAGGTTAATATTAACAATGCACCATCCCCTTTAATTTGGTGTCAACAAACAAAGGAAGAAAAAAAATAATGGCGACTACATTCTACAGGTGGTGTATTTTAAAGCAGTCTAACAAACCGGCCTCGAAAAGTGCATCAACCTTCCCATGACGTGCTGTTGTTCGGGGTCAGTCAACCCCTCCCCCCCGGCATCCCACATTGTAAAGGCTTTTCAGTGAAACCAAAATAATCAACCTAAGAGTTCCTTAAAAAGCCCAGACCCTCACAGCACCTGGGTGAAGGATGAGACACATGGTGTTACCCCACAGTACGTAAGCATTACACTATTCCTGGATAGCTAAGTAATAACTCTTTGCCAACTAGCATTTAGTGTGTATAGATGTGCCCCATTTGGTTACAGCATCACACAGACATGGCTAGAGCAAACACAGCAGAGTGTAATGTAACCCCCCCTGACATATATGCATAGCACTTTTGCTTTCTCACGATACCCAGTGTATATAAATAGAGACGGGGTGAAGGATCAGCCTACAACCATAATAACGGGTGTCACAGTCCTGGCTGCAGGACTGTGGTCTCCCAGCAGCAGGCATTCTGCAGTGATGCCGGGCAGCCTTATCCCTGCATACGTGTCCGACACAGCGCACTCTCCTCCGAGCCGCTTGTTCACACTGATGTCTAAGCAAATGAACCAACGTCTTCTTCATAGTACTACCACATAATGCACCTCCAAGAAAACATCGCTTACTAAACATGAGCAGTGAGCTTAAGGAATAATTAAATGCATGTATTAAACACATTTCCAACAATAGACGGTAATAAACTGTAAAGTAATATTAGATCGAATGACTGAATAACTGACATGGGAAGAGGCCTGCATTTCACACACACACAGCGACTGCTTTGGGCTGTACTGTTTTCAGCTGCCCAGGGCAATGCGAAATTCACAGCTTCCTCCACGCGGCATGTTGAAACAGGGAGCCGGAGGAGAATGCATCCCAACCTGCCTGAGCCACAGGTTAGTTAAACTGCAGATGTCACTAGAAACAGCACATGGAAGCCTTGAGGGCGACCTGATGGGGAGGAAGAAATTACACGAAATCGAAAACCCCCATTAGAGAGAGAAGCTACCAGAATTTGTGAGAAGAACAACCATTGGTTTGTGGAGGGGACCTTAAGAACAGGGATTCAATTGTAAGAGACTGGGCTTCCACGAGCGTGACAGATCGGGAATTGGGAGGGCAACTATTCAGCAGGATTAGTGGACACAGTGTGGAGATGCAGGGTTAGAGGGTCATGCCAGGAATCGTCGTGAAAGTGGGGAGTGCAGAGGATTCAAGTCAGTGCTGTCATCAGGGCTTCCTCAGCCAGGAGAGACGCTGGGAACCGGGAAGCTGAGTCACTGCTCAGTGCTAGTCGATTTCCAGTCACCGTGAGGTAATAAACTGTGTTTTTCATGTTACAGCTTGCTGTCCTCAGCATAGAGGGTCAAGTCAGGTTTATTGGAGAAGGCTGCCCCTCCCACAATGCCGCTGTTAAGCTCCTGCAGGGGTGACCCCCCCAGCTGGACGCCCAGAGAGCCATCTGCATGTCGCCTGATTAACACCCTCATTTCACACCGGATTTGCTGCTGACTTGTTTCGGGTATCATTGTCATATTTGAAGGTTTCATTTCACAGCATGCTGGAAGAACAGAAAAGCAGTGCCGGGGGGGGGCATTTTTGAACAGCAGAACACAACCTATGTTAATCTATAACTTACTGATGTATGTAAACATGTGTCACCCGGCAACACCAAAGCATCACAAAATAGTGGGTGCAGCAAGCAAAGGTAAATCAGCTGCCTGTATTACTAAGTCATATCTACAAACACAGCATGTGTCTGTACAGGCAGCAGCTTCACATGTTTACATAAATATTATCAAAGTCAATCTCACCCTAACTGTCTGAGAATTCCATGATACAAGTTGCAAGAAAACAACTCTGGATGCATCATCAATGCATGTTACCAGTCAGTGATTGGTTGGTAACACAGTCATGTATACGCGGGTCAGATCTGCGTTTTGGCAGCGAACAGCGCTGAAGCTGAGTCAAATCAAAAAGTCATCAGTATGCTTCAGTGAAACAGGATAACAAAGTAATACAAGATGCCTAAATGGATGGATCAGAGACTTTCATTTATTAATCCAGCCATTCCCACACAAGTAGGGAGATTCCCAAATGGGTAGTGTCAGAGTTATCGTCAATGGAAACTAAAATTAAAAGTTCAAGAAAACTTTTTCATAAACTGAAATAAAATATACAAAAATATAATTGAAAAACTACAGCTAAACAAAATACATAAATTTTCCTTACAAAATTAACTGAAAAATAATATATAAACAAAAAGTTAAAAGTTCCTTTACTTTACTGTTTTAGTACAATTTAGCTAAAGTAATGATCTTTACTTTTAATGATAACCAGTAATACCTGGAACATGTTTTACCCATTTTGAGGAAATTATTGTATAATTTGCCCTGTATTTCAGTAGGACTCTTTAAAGAAGACACATAAAATAGCTCTATGACTTTCAGACTATTCCTAGATATTAAATTACTGAAACTTAAGGTGAAACTAAAATATATAAAAACTACAACGAATGATGTCTTTAAAATAAAAACTAAACTGGATTTCAGATGAAAATTGAAAATGATTAAACCTTTGTGAGGTTTTGGTCTGGCCCTTTCCAGGAGCCCAAAGAATGTTCTGGGGTAAATAAGTGCAAGTCAGCTCGTGAGCCGCAGGCTTTCCCATGGTGTATTTTTCATGGGAAAGGTGTAAAAAAGCTCTGTCTTCTTTCAGTACCTGTTTTATGTTGAAGGAACATATTACTTTATGTGTCAATGGATCCTTTCTGTTCCTGTGTGACACCGGGAATAAGCATGTTCAGGCATATGCAGAGTAAAAAAGAGCAAAAGGATAGGGTCCTGGCCAAGAGGCATTCGCCTTTTGCTGGTAACCTGCAGAAAAAAATCTTTGTTTTACTTAAGACATTAGCTATTTAGGTCATGTGGCATATGAGTGAATTTTTAAATACATCCTGTTGAACATCCTTTTGGAGGGGTTGAAAGGAAGTAGATGTTTAGCAGTTTGTGGCAGAGCTTACATGACAAGCTTCGCTGAAGAATTCTGCGGGCTTGATGTTAGCCAGTTAGGAAACACTAATTGGTTTTATCAGTTAATTTTCCAAGCAGCTGTTCCCAGAGTGATGGGGGAAACTCTCAAGACACGGACATTGCTGTAAAGCGTGCACCCCCGAAAGGACAAGGCCAACGTGAGAAGCCTGTTTGCTAGAGTCATTCAGGCCGAATTTATGTCTACAGAGATCATCGTAGACGATAAGTAACTGCTTAGCTGACAACATCACTTGCATCCCCACCAGGCGTCATTGTTTGGAAACATGAAACGGCGAACTCTGCACCACGCCCATCGCCACTCATCAAATAAAAAGGCAGAGCCTCTCTCAGAGGAGTGACACTGTGGACATCAGAAGTACATACGGCCCTATCAGCCATGGCCTCACGGTGACAGCAGAGTTGGGAGTCCGAGGGGAGACGTGCACAAAGAGGAAGCACATTCTTTCCACATGGCGTCACTGGCCACCCCGGGGCCCCAAACCAATGTTTGTTTAAACCGCCCTCTGCTATTTCAAAAATACACTCTCCAAGAACCGGAAGCCCATCCCGGAATTCAGCAGCTGCAGCCAATGGCTACGCTGCTGGTCTCTGGGGTCTCCCCAGCCTCGCTGCCCTCTGCCCACCGTCTGCTGCACTTAGCCCTAGTTATACATCCCGGCCAATCAGTTTTGCTCATTTAAATGCAGTTTAAATATGATGGGTCACAGACTTACAGGTTACAGGTTACAACACAACCACAGGAGAAGCTTACTAAAGCAGATCATCTTCTGCTTCCCACTAACCAAGGCAATCTTTTGGCACTGGGCTTAGTGGAGAACTGACCATCATTTCTGGGACTCAGGGGCAAAAGGTAGGCAGCCACCTAGACCACGAAACTTGGGGCCACATCAAGACAAGCATTTCCAGAAGTTACATTTATGGCTAAAAAATAATATGGCAATTTAAATCACAGCAACATGTCTGATATCTGCCCCCCATCCCGGCTGTAATGGAGTGTTCCTACTTTGAGATGTCACACTGGAGTCAAGTGGTAACGGTTGTTTCATTGCTAAATTAACTGGTACAAAGTAGTCTAACAGTGCAAGAGTACAAAGACTAGCATTACATTCCTTGTCATAGATACTATCCCACTAGAGTGGTAGACAAATTCTGAAAAAAAAACACATTGACAGAACACAGTTAAACAAATGTATGCAAAAATTCAAGATTAACCTTAGCCTCAGGGGCAGTGTAAGACATAGGCTATCCAAGGCCAGAGCATAGGGCCACATAAAAGAGGGAATGGTTAAATTTCATAAATCTGGCCAATGGATCCGCCGATGCAATACCTCCCCTCCCCCCAACAGGCGAATTTTACCGACAACATCCTGATTGGTAAGTTTTACCACTGACATTGATTAGCAGATTGATGTTGCATCAATTTTAATTCCCTCTCATGTCTTTCCGCTCCATAAAAATAGCTGGAATGGCCCACACTGGGGGGCCCCTACCCATGTAAGCCTGGGGCCCCCAGAGTAGTTAGTCTGCCCCTGCTGAGACTCGTGTGAATGTTCTTATGGACATTTACCACAGGAGTGAAACATGGTTTAGCTTCTCTCTGATAAGGCACCCCTTTAAGGACAGGTCTCTGATCTCTTGTAAGACACCCCTTTAAGGACAGGTCTCAGACCTCTAATAAGGTCTCTGATCTCTGATAAGGTGCCCTTTAAGGACAGGTCTCCTATCTCTGATAAGGCTCACCTTTAAGGACAGGTCTCTGATCTCTAATAAGGCACCCCTTTAAAAACAGGTATTTTATCTCTAATAAGGCACCCCTTTAAGGACAGTTCACCTATCCCTGATAAGGCACCCCTTTAAGGACAGGTCTCTGATCTATGATAAGGCACCCCATTAAGGACAGTTCTCCTATCCCTGATAAGACGCCCCTTTAAGGACAGGTCTCCTATCTCAGAGAAGGTGCCCTTTTAAGGACAGGTCTCCTATCCCTGATAAGGCACCCCATTAAGGACAGGTCTCCTCTCTCTGATAAGGCGCCCCTTTAAGGACAGGTCAGGACTTTTTGGTGTAATAAGATTTCACTGTGCATATGCTGCAGTGAAACTATTTGAATGAAGAAGCTTTGATGTTATCCTGCTGCAAAAGCTTCTATTTCATGTGTAAGTTGCTGGACATGTATGAGAGTGAAACATATTGGAGAAAGACAATATGGTAATAATACACTAGAGCAGCATGTCTGTCTTTTGCAGGTTCGATACACTGCCACCTTCGCATTAGGGCTTTCCGGGTCCTCACCTCCCACACACAGATGTCAGACCTCCATTTTGGCACGTGGCCCAAGGGTCTCACCTGAGCTTGTCAGCGATAAAAATGACCCGACGCTCCAGCAGCAGCGAGGCAAAGACCCCCAGCACCTGTCGCACGCTCAGGCAGCTGAAAAGGATCTCCAGGTCAACATGCTCCAGTCGAGAGTCGAAAGGCCTTCGCAGCTCTATCACCTGCAAGACACCCACAGCGTGATCAGGAACGACCCTCCCCCCGGCATCAAAAACAAAGGCGGCATTTCCAGAATCTGCTATGCTACTCACCTCGTTCCCGGACCCAGGCAGGAAGGTCTTCACCTTAATGGTCTTTCCAGGGGCAGGAAAGGGAGACTCCATTAGGCTCCGCATGAAGGGGTACACGAGGGCAGCAGAAATGCCCCTGCGCCTCTCCACCTCGTCCAGAATCTTTGAGGCAGGGGTACAGGAGAAAATAATCCCCAATACATCATAGACCAGTGACCTCAAAGTATCAGCAATAACACATAACTAACATGACAGCCCTTCAATCTATCCTAACAACATCATTCCCATTTTTTAATTCTGACAAGGGAAAGAACCTCAGTAAAGAATGTCAGCCATGCTAACCCTACTGGAGGATGTGCTCAGGTAAGACAATGTATACTTAACACTATAGACCTAACACTGTAGACCTATCACCACACTTTGAGCACAGCGAAAATTAAAAAGGTCTCATTGGTGATTACAGATGTTGCCTGCAACTGATGCAGACTAATATCTCTGATTCTTTTTGATGATGATGAAATTCCTCAATTGTTTCCATAATTCTATGTTTTTGCTCCCTCCCAGCTCCCTAGTATTTTATTTTTATTTTATCTATTTATTGTTTAGTGGCACACTGCACACACCGAGACCGGAGAAACTGTGTTTCGTTCTTATCATGTCAAGTGGCTTGAATGACAATAAAGCTGATTCTGATTCTGATTCCCCACCAGGTCAACTGGGAGGCCTACCGGGAACTAGGAGGGAGCAAAAACATGGACTGTCTGGCAGGGAGCTGGGAAGGAGCAAAAAGGTGGACTGTCCATGAATCCCCAAGGACCAGGTTGGGAAACACCAAATTAGAGGAATCAAACAACCAGGAAACAGTGACCAGTCACTGTTTTCAAGAGAGTGCAGTACAGGCAATAATTATAGTGGGAAATGAGAAGCAGACTGATAAGATGGTTTACATTAGAAAAGCAGATTCCAAAGCCAATACTGGTAGAAGTCCTGAAGAAGCACAGCTCGACCAAATGGAGCCTGTTCAGGACATTCAACGGCTGGGTGGAGATGCTCTTCCTTATCATTACCCACTCCCACAAGGGAGATCCTGCCGGGAACAGGGGAGGCATGAGCTCACCTTGGAAAACAAGTCGAAACAGCCCAGCCGACTGATGACGCAGTACACTTCAGGTAGGCGAGGCCCCTTCCCACTGGGCTAGAGCAGCGAAAATGAAATTGTGTCAGCATCCAAAAAAACCCCCTAGACAGACGGGACGAGGTGTGTGTAGTGGCATACAAGAGAATTTCTTCACACTTGCTAGCAAACAAAAAGCTAATTCTGCTATAGCCTTCGCCTGAACTTTTCATAGTCTATGGGCAGGTTTTTCACGGCAACCCACCCTGATCAAGTGTCCTTTTCAATTAAAAGGGTATGATCGTTTACAAGACGCAAGCAAAATTTGCTTTTGAGCCTCAGACATTGCTGTGAAAATCCCACGATTTAGCCTCTGCTTGTGTTTATTGTGTATCTGATGTAGATAAAGGGATCCATGTACTGATCTGGGCCTCAGATTGCCAGAGGAGGAAAGGCTTTCATCATGTGACCAGCTTCCCATCATAGAGTCAGAAATCCCATTGCCAGACCAGTCACCTTAGAGTAAACTATCAGCACTGTCATCCTAATAAACAGTCACAGACCATCCTATTCTGGAGCCTGTTTGGCTCACTCATTTTGCATTTCCACACATACATGGACTTAAAAAAAGTCATTCCCAGTTTTCTTGTCCATATTTGGCAATTTTCTAATCTCTTCTTTCCCCCCGAAGTGCAACACTGATATGTGGTGGTCAGACAAAGCGTCAGTAGGAACCCTGAGGCCAGGCCCCATCCATGATAACGCCAGAAAGTAACCAAACAAAATGCAACACTTTTGGTATTTTTGGTTTGTCGACTGCAGTCACAAATTTTTCTAAAATTGCGTTTCCCCTTGTGGGCACCAAAAAGGTCACCCCCCACAACATCAAAATAACAGGATTTTAAGTACATTGTGGGGACATTTGATCCTTAGAATGTAATATATACATAACATGCACACACACACACACACACAACATGGATGAGGACAGAATCTGAAAAAGGCAACTTTGAAACACAGCAGTAACATCCACATTTGCATTGTCTTTTATCCTACACTGACATTTGTTAGAGATGTAAAAACAATTATATCCACAGCAATGATGAAAGATACGAAAACATACACTATAGGGACAAAAGTATTGGGACACATAGCAATTACACCATTTATGACATCCCATTCTAAATCCATAGGCATCAATACGGAGCTGGTCTCCTCCTTAAAGCTATAACAGCTGCCACTCTTCTGAGAAGGCTTTCCACAAGATTTTGGAGTTTGTCTTTGGAAATTTTTGCCCATTCATCTAAAAGAGCATTTGTGAGGTCAGGCACTGATGTTGGATGTGAAGTCCTAGCTCACAATCTCCATTCTAGTTTATCCCAAAAGCGTTGAGATCCAGGTTCTTTCCGGAGCCAGTCGAGTACCACCACACCAAACTCATCCAAGCATGTCTTTATGGATCTTGTTTGGTGCACTGGGACAGTCATGCT
Source organism: Hyperopisus bebe (assembly GCA_026777045.1). Taxonomy (NCBI): domain Eukaryota; kingdom Metazoa; phylum Chordata; class Actinopteri; order Osteoglossiformes; family Mormyridae; genus Hyperopisus; species Hyperopisus bebe. The sequence continues at coordinate 23,446,544 of JAODJW010000007.1, read as the reverse complement.
GGAACAGAAAAGAGCCTTCCCCAAACTGTTTCCACACAGTTGGAAGCATAGAATTGTCCAAAAATGTCTTAGTATGCTGAAGCATTAAACAACCCCATACCATTATCCTTCCTCCATCAAACTTTACAGTTTGCACGATGCAGTCAGGCAGGTAACATTCTCCTGGCATCTGCCAAACCCAGACTCATCCATCAGACTGTCAGACAGAGCAGCGTGATTTGTCATTCAACAGAACACATTTCCACTGCCCCAGAGTCCAACAGTGCTGTGCTTTCCACCACACCCTCCGACGCTTGGCACTGTGCCTGGTGATGGGCTTTAACGCTGCCGCTCAGCCATGGAAGCCCATTCCATGAAGCTCTCGGTGCTGGGGTTAATGCCAAAGGGAGTTTGGAACTCTGCTGTTACTGAGTAAGCAGAGCGTTGGCGATTTTTACGCATTACGCTCCTCAGCACTCAGCAACCCCGCTCTGTTACTTTACACAGTCTGCCACATCATGGCTGATTTTCCATTGTTCCTAAATGATTCCACTTTGCAATAATCCCACTGACAGTTGATTGTTGAATATCTAGCAGGGAAGAAATTTCATGAAATAACTTGCAAAAGTGGCATCCTATGACAGTACCATGCTTAAATTGAGCTCTTCAGAATGACTCATTCTTTCACAAATGTTTGTAAACCTGACTGCATGGCTAGGTGCTTGATTTTATATACCTGTGGCAATGGGTCTGAATGAAATACCTGAACTTAATGGTTAAGAGGTGTGTCCCAATAGTTTTGTCCATACAGTGCATGACATGTAGCTTACCAGTAAGCGTCTGCAGTATCCAAATCTCCTGCTGCCATCTTCTCCAGTCAGCATGAAGGAAAAGGTCTCACTGCATTCACAGACACAGGCATCATCAGTCTGCTGCAAAGTCTTTAATTAACACATGTTCATTAATAAAGCCAGAGGGATCACCAAAAACTCTGTGATGACATAGAAATGGGACAGAGTGACTCAGTGGTGGGTAATCCCCGATGTTTGCTGCTTCAAGTCTAAACTTTTATTAGCGTGACTCAAACTATTCTTTAAACAATAAAATATTACACCTAAAATGCCAAGAAAAAATTATTCACTCCACAGGGATCAGGCCAGTGGGGGCAGTGGTACTGGAGGTGTGAGTATCAGACCAGTGGGGGCAGTGGTACTGGCTGCGTGAGTATCAGACTGGTGGGGGCAGTGGTATTGGCTGCGTGAGTATCAGACTGGTGGGGGCAGTGGTATTGGCTGCGTGAGTATCAGACCGGTGGGGGCAGTGGTATTGGCTGCGTGAGTATCAGACC
>JAODJW010000007.1:23391202-23402572 GCA_026777045.1 Hyperopisus bebe | reverse complement strand
TGATTGGTTGATTAGATAATTGCATTAATGAGAAATTGAACAGGTGTTCCTAATAATCCTTTAGGTGAGTGTATCTTGCTCATCCTCACCACCGTGGAGCCTTAAAAACAGGCATGAGGGTGTGACGGACCCAGTCGCAGAGATTTGTTTCATGCTTCGCATCATACGACGCGTTCAGCTTAGCTAAGCACCACGTGCCGGTCAAAGACAGACTTCCTCTGCTCCTGCACCTGCCTCCACCAGCGCTGTTGTGCATGCTCCACCTTGTTCAGCACATTGGTGTGGGACTGCATGTCACGGCTGTTGCCGAAGGGCTGCTGGTCCTGAAACAGACATAAAACGTCTTCTGTGCAATATGATCAAACTATGGCAAAACTATCTACCCCTTCAAACTGCCTATTAAAATCCACAAACATGCTCTAGATAAAGCAATACACACCCCAACACCATCATCATCACTCTGGATGAGCTGCGAGTGTCCAAACAGCCGTCTCTTCAGCGTGGGCTCCAGTAGGGTCAGGTAGACCATATAGAGCAGCAGCAGGCCCAGGATGGACAGATAAATGATGATGGTTACCTACAGTACAGGGTGTGGATGCTCCATTAATGTATTGCACAGCTGCGCTGTAAATCTGTATCTTTAAACTGGGCAAACTGTGTGAGTGAGCTAGTGTCATGTGAAGGCTTTGTGTCTAATCCAGAGTGACCCTGCCATTTGTCCTGTTTTTCCTAGGAGATGGCAGACACTGTAACACTGTACTGAAAAAGCAGCTATGAAAGGATGGGTGGGTAGATGGATGGGTAGATGAATGGACTCACTTTTATAGTCCCAGAACTGCGCTCCTCGTATCTGCATTCGCAGTGCAAACAGTAAGCCTCCACATCTTTTCCTTCCACAGGCATGGGTTTCACTACATGTAAGCAATTGCTGAGGAAATGCCCAATATATACTGTTAAGACATTTACACACAAACAAAATAAAGACAAAACGTCAAAATGATGTATTCTGCAGACAGTCTGTCATGCCAAATTATACGGAGATACTGTTCATACCAGTCCTTGAGTGACACATTCTGGTTATAGATCTTGCCATGCACATCCTTGTATGGGGGGCAAATACATTTACATCGTATATCTTCAGCATTCTAATAAGAAATGAAAGGATTACATGCTTAGCAAAAACGGTTCTAAGTAGGCTAACTGGACATCAAAACGTCATCATTTCCATTTCCAAGATGACAGCAAGCACAATAGTGACCACAAATCACAGGACATCATAGCATTTTCCACAAATCAAAATAGTATATTCGTTTTGCAAAACTATGCATTATGGATAAATTTCTCTAAATGTTGTATCCATCCATTTTCTGTAACCACTTATCCTATTCAGGGTTGCGGGGGGTCCGGAGTCTATCCCGGAGGCTACGGGCGCAAGGCAGGGGAACAACTCAGGATGGGGCGCCAACTCATCAAAGGGCAATATTTAAAAAATTAGAAGGAATTCAGCAGGCACAGAAAAGAGACTGTTTAAAAATATATTAAAGGCTGTCTATATCATATGGCTGAACATTTGCTATATTATGGTCTTAAGACTGGGCATCTGAACTATTTTCTTTAAATGTAACTTTTATTATTTACCTAAGGCATAGACACTGCTTTCGTACGAATAGCTTCTGACAACAACCATAACCATGTAAACTATACGGAAATCTGTTTGTAATGTCAAAGGACTATATCAGTTAGTAACACGCATAAAATATATTCCGATGATACTGTACCTTTGCGGCAGAGATCTCCGCTGACAATATCATTAGAAAACAAACCAATAAATACAGCTGTATACATACGTTATTACAGACATGAGACATCGCTAATCTGATGATACTTTTGGAATTTTTCCATCAAAAACATTCTTTTCAGAGATGATATACAGTACTGATTGGATCACATAGCGACTCAGCTGTCAAAACATGTCTTATTATGCGATTAGTTAATCGGAGAGAAACCCATTTCCGGTCCGTCTAAATATGCTTCCCCGAGTAAACTTTAAACCATCCTGTCAAATGGAACTTTGCCCTCCTATTTCCATAATTCTGTTTTGCACATTCATATCATTAATAGCCGAAATAACGATAAATTTAAGTTACATTCATGTGTCACCATAACAGGGCCGGTCCTAGCCGGCAGCGCACTGCACCCCCCCTACCGACCGTTGCAGGCGATGCCAAATAAATGTGCACATGTTAAGAGTAAAATACAAGATGAGATATATATCCTATAACACAGATAAAGTTTAACTTCTCGCGCAAGTGAAATCAGGGTTGCCGTCTCACGCATCTGGCGTGACACGCTTTCAGACTTACGCTCACGCAAGAAATCTTACAGCAAATCTGTATTATTCCATTATAAAGCTAAAATTCGTTACATCAAAAGCGTTGGGGTGGCAAAGTCTACAGACTATTTACAAGGTAATAAAACTGGGACATACACGTAAATGCGTGTGCAGATTTGTCTCGAATTGAAAAACGAGGCTGAAGTTGGCTACTAATTCGCAGCTTCTAATTCGGATTTTCCGGTCCACCTTAAATGCTTCGCAGCCCAATGCAATGACGCGATTGTGCCTGTAGGGGGACCATTTTAATATCTTAAACCTCGACGTGCCAGACGTCGGTAAAGTTAGTTTGCGGTTCGTTTTTCACGTTGCAAACGGCCATAAAAACCTTATTTATGCACGAAAAAATATGAATTATGGCTTCTTGTGATAGTCCTGATGTGTGAATTCAGAAAATACAAATACATTACGTAAAAACAGCCCTCAATGTATTTTGGCCATATATTTTCATTAGCTTCTCACGTCAAAACCAGACGTCCTCACGACTCCAGAAGCGTCTCATATTAAACATACTGATTTGTGAAAAAATTCACAACTGATAATTTGTCGATGTATCGCGTGTAAACCCATAAAAACACATTAAAAACGCACGTTTTAAGGAGGACCGGACAGATAGTTCTTAAGGTGGACCAACAATATAGCCCAAATACACACATTTTAATAATTCCATTCATCATACATGCATTTAAACTGGTTAAAACTGACCAAGATGACTTGTGATGGTCAAACAAGGACCTTTCACACCTTCATATACCACTCAGACACTGACATTAAAGCTTTCACAAGTCATATTTTAAGAGTTATGATTGATTATGACTGATTAAAGTACAGTAGTATTTATGGCGGATCAAGGTCTCAACCTAGGTGCATTTAAAGGCCCTAAAAATGACCAAGATGACCTCTGACCAAAAATGACCCTAAAAATGACCAAGATGACTGATTTACTGGATCGGATGTGTGTATATATATATATCGGATGGAAACAAAGCATGTCATACTATAGTGCACAAAGGTGTGAATGAGAGGCCAGGTTTCCAGATTTTAGAAACGAACACAAACCTCAGTGCTGTGGTACATGTGCAGAGAATGCCAAAATAATAATAATAATTATTATTATTATTATTGTTGTCGTGGTCATTTATTATTATTACTACTACTACTACTACTACTACTACTAATAATAATAATAATAATAATAATATAAACAAGACGTTTTATGCATGTGCTAAGCACGCGGCTTGCCTGGAGAGCTATATGAACATTTCCGTGTATCCATACGCATATTGGATACGAGAGTGTTGCACTTGTGCGGAGTATGAAGTATGAACCAGCCTGTAGTCTTCTGTTAATTTATGTAGCACCTTGATCCAAGAGAAACGCTGTTTCTTTTTTAACTATGTACTGTACTCAACTATGTATAGTTAAAAATGACATTAAAGACCTACTTGACTCAGGAAACCTACTTGCCAAGCACATGACAGTTAACAGGTAGTGGTTGCCTGATTTTGTTTTTGGCAGTGGTCCCACAAAATCAATCAAAATATGACCGAATGCTTCCCCCACCACAGGTACAGGATGCAAAGGAGCTCGTGGGACCATCTGGTTTGGTTTCCTAATGCGTTGACATGTGTCACAAGACTTAATATTATGGAGCATCTCTTTTTAGCCCTGTTCAAAAGAACTGCTGCAATATTCAGTTGTAGGTCTTCCGAATACCAAAGTGAGTAGACAAACAATGATTTTGTGCCAACTCCAACACACATGTATGATACCACTGTGGAACCACAAGCTGTTTAAGCTCCACCTCATTTAGGGTTGATTTCCAGCGTCACACCAACACACCCATTTACAAAGCGAAAGTGGGTAAACTATCAGACCTTGCATTTTCATTTTTCACTAAGGCAAAATATTTAGAAAGAGTACCATCAGACTTCTGGGCTTCCACCAGACTGGCAGACAAAACAGACAAATTAGCATCAATCCAATCCCATTCATAATCCCTTTCAGGAGGACTATCACCACTAGAAACACATTTTGGGTTCAAAAACATCTCACCGAGAATCACCTGTCCAGCATCATCTTGTTGTTTAGCCTGAACTATAGTCACCACACCCACAGGATGCAACTTCTCATTAATGTCATTTTCCCTAGAGGTAGGAGGAACAATAGGGAATAGACCGCGAGTTTTCCTTCCCCATTTGCGTGCACGCATATTCACAGAACCACGGTGTTTTAACCACATTTTATTCACAGGAAGGCTTATAGCGACCAGTTTGTAACGAAGGGGTAGGGGTGGGGGATTTCGGCACAACACCTAAAAGAGCAGACCAGACTATTTTTTGCATCATAAGGAGGGAAAGTAAAGTTGCTTTATGTCAATCAAAATTAAGAAGATAAAAAAACAAGCTTTTATGTGATTAATACTGCATAAATTTTTTACAAATAAGTACATTTATCAAATTATTCCAGCCATTTCTTTAATGGTTAGAGGGCCATCCCCCCCCCCCTTAACCCAACTAAGGCCCGCCCCCGTCAACTCATACGGGAGTGGATTCTCAAGCATTCTACTAGGATGTAAGACCAAATGAAGCTACAGCCTGAGTGTAGAAATGTGCGTATATATGTGGATTTGACTGCCCCCTACTGAATGTGTAATTTTGCACTGTGCATGGTTGTACAGAGCCAGGTACGTCCATCTGAGGGTGAGTGTCTGCCCCTTTAGCCCGAATGACTGCAGTGCCCCCATGCTCCCCCATAGCACCTGCAACATTAAATCACAGGGTTAAGTAAATAGAACTTAAAAATGAAACAAACACGTAGATGTACGTTCTATGCTTTTAAATTTTTGTGTACTACATCTACATTTCAAGTAAAAGTAAAGCCACAGGGGATATAATATTTAAATGAAATAGTGATAATAGTGAGACAGACAGACCGATAAAATGCGATTTAATGAACACTTCATACCTTACAGTCTGTGACGAATGTGTTTAGCGGATTGCATAAAAAATCCCTTTCACAGGGAAGGACACAGAAATGATGGTTAAAATGGTCAGTTGACTTACAAAACTTACTTTAAAAATGTTCTTATCTACATTACTATATTTTGGTAAACATCAAGGGCGTAGATTTGGGTATGGACAGTACAGGGACATGTCTCTATTTGGGGTGGATATGGTCCCAACCAATGTTGGAACAAACCTGTGCTCCTGGTAATGATAAAAATTCTCTAGTCATCAATACTAGATCTAGATTAAAACTTGTGAGAGAATTGCACGTATCTGAGGAAAAATTGACAATTATAATGATATGGATTTAGTAGTATGTTTTAATGGTTTAACCACAAATCTGTAGTCAGCACAATTCATAGCAATATAAAATATGCAAAAGGTACAAAGTATTAAAGTAAAAACAAAAGGTCCTTACAATAATTCTGAGTTTGTAGTATGATTTCATTATATATTTAGTATGAGAGTACAGTAATGTTGCCAGTGCCCGAACCAATAAATATGTACTTTCTGAAATGTATTTAAAACAATGGATTTTAACAATGGCAAGACAAAACTGTTGATAATGTAAAGTAGTTTAAACAATTCCGAGAAATGTAATTTCCACTTCTTTAATATTTTGGCAAAAGAAAAAAACAAATATTTAGAGTGAAAACTAAGGAAAAATTAACTGAAATAGTAAATATTTAGAAGCAGTCATTTTATGGAATGTAATGGTCAGAAACTGCTGTGATTCACCTGTCTGACTACGCTTATTCCGGTGTCATATTTGCTTTGTGGTTCTGGTGCTGTTCAGGATAACATTCCAAAACTGATGACAGAGACAAATCATCTTTCAGCACAATCGCAAAACCCCAGCATTACACTATCTTTATGACACACTGTAATACTGCTATGTTGCAGTATTATCTAATCAGCATTTGACAAATTTTCACACTGATGATAGGACTGGATTTTGCTAGGCCTGGGTGGACCTGTTCTTTTGATCTTGCCAGCTCTTTTCCCTCATGGTCAGTTCTGTTTCTGTGAAAGCAGCTGGTCCCCAGTTTGTCATCTTGCATGGTCCCTTTGAGCCTGGGAGGTGACAGGGAAGAAAGTACCCTCAGAAGAACTGCATGTTAATGGTGACTGCTGCAGTCATACTTCCCTGCTGCCTCACCTGGCTGGATGAGACGAATGAGTCCCTCCTGTTGGGCAACTTTGTCCTTCCAGCTCTTTGTCTTATTGGCAGCATCCTCCAATTTCTTAGTCACTTCCTGTTTCACACATAGCAGTCATAACATCACTGTTAAACATACTAGCAGTAATAATTATTATAACAATTATGTAACACTTATAAAAATCATGAACAGTATGAACCTGCTTCTGGAATTTCTTTACTTTTTTTCTTTCCCATAGAAAAAGTAATAGGATACTTTACCAGCAATTTCATGATTGATTGGTTTGTCAGGGGTGCAAATTTCGACAAAATTCACTGTTTGAACCCAAAAAAGGCTATTACTAGTGCTGTCAAACGATTAAAATTTTTAATCAGATTAATCACAGGGTTGCTGTAGATTCATTTCGATTAATCACGATTAAATATCGTTCATTTTTTATCTATATTAATCGCATTTCATTTTGCATGAGCAAACAGGGAATATATATGCACTTAACATGTTTATTGAACATCTTGAACACGTCGGATGCATTCCATCTGCCACAGAAGTGCAATACCATGGACCCATATCAGGAAGCAAGATTTTCTGCTTAGCCAGACAACTTGTCGGATTTAAGGTTTAAATGGTCTTTATCTTCGTTCACTTACAATTAGCCTGAACTACTGTAAATCTGACAAATAATCCAACTAATCATGAAATCCAATTCTAGCCCAGTTAATTGCCATTATTAGCAATATCTTTTGATAACACATTATGCGCAGTGCTTTACGTATAAAACTCCATAGCAACATGTCCACAGATAAGTTGGACGGTATAGTGTGTGCGACCGATTTAATGGGCCACAAATGAGAAGTAGTGCTTAAACAATATAAAACTACAACTTTCCGTTCTGTTGATAAAAAGCGCAGCCATCTTGGATTTTGAACTCGGGATCCTCTGTGCTGCTCTGAGAAGCATTGTGCGGATCTCCAAGAAATGGGAGCGCACATGCCATCACTTCTGGCTTCAGAACTCGGAATCCAACTCGGAATACGAGTTCCCAGTGCAAGTGGAACACACCAAAACTGCCCGAAATAGGTTGACAAAGACAGTTCAGGGATTTTGAGTCATTTTGCGCTGCAGATGGGTTGTGTTAAAAATTTTAATCAGATTAATCAAGATGATGGATTATTCTGTGTTAACCCGTTAATTTTGACAGCCCTAGTTATTACTTATTTGTGTGATTCTTGTAGATCTGAAGAGTTTAATTAATTTTCAATGGGAAGTGGGTGGGTTGGGTGGTGATATGGCGGGCAGTTCCAAGAAATTTGCTGCTTGTGTATATGAATCAAGAACATGCTTGCCCACCTCCAAGATAAGAAATTCTACTTTTGCAGTGGCAGTGCAGCAATTTTTTGAATTGACCATTCAGCATTGTTTGTTAAAGGAGATCATTTTAGTTTGAAGCACAAAATAGAGCAAACTCTGGAGGTAACATTATAGTAGCCTAATTATGAAGGGGACAAATGCCAAGCTCACTGAAAATGGCAGAAGCTGCATTGAAGTGACCTTGTGATAGTTTCGTTAGTACTGTAGCAGTGGTTGTGAAATCTGTTTATAAACATAATATCCTAGCCCTGTCTTTCAACTGAGATGGTAGTACAGTCTCTCCCGCTCTATTTGTCAGTTGTGAGTATTGTGGTTTTGTAATGTTTAATGAACTCGATTTGTATTGTGGATGCAGTGTTCCTGAATACAGCTTTGGGCCTGGCTCTGCACTTTCTTGACTGTTTGTTTTTTATTTCAGTGAAATCACATGAATTCTAGGGTGATTTTTCTTTCCCCAATATCTTTGTCTTAAAATCAACTGTAAAATGTCAAATCAACTGACAGTTGAATCTGATAATTACAGTTTTTTCTTCTTGGGGAGGGGGGTGTTGCATCATCCTTGACATCTTTCTTACCCCTGATGAGTTTACATCCCTGTATGTGTAATTTCAACTAAAAATACTGAAAGAATGCTACCAAAAAATGGATATATTATTGCAGCTACCAGATGATATTCTATTTATCAAAATGTACTTTGTACACCTTGAAACTTGTCATTGGTTTTGTAAACAGCTTCACTCACTAATATTAGTAATAGCAGAATTATTTTTTTCTGATATGTACTGAAAAATAAGGTAGAATTTACACATTGAGGGGTCTATTCTCCCATCAGACACTTCATCAAAGAGGGGTGTTCCCCACTCTCACGGCTTTTTGTTGTCAGTGTCCTGTGAATTCTTGGGAACATGGTGAAGAACAGATTACATGACAGCTTATGACTGGGAACAGTTTATAGCTTCCAACTGATCCATATACCAAACGTTAAGTTTCCCATTTGTGTACTTACTAACATTAAATAAATGTTGACTTTTTCAGCAAATGGTAAGAATGGCAAACACATAAAATTTAGGTGCGATTTCATTGTACAAATGATTTAAAAAGCACATTTACGATATCTTAACCACTAGATGTCAGTCTTGTCCAAATTGTTAAAAGCAAATTAGCACATGAATGGGATGGTTGAGACCTTTGGAGGTTCTTAGTGGGAAGGTTCTGTGAAGCAGAAATGTGAAAGACACATCAGGAGGGCAAGTCAGAAGAGGCTTTTCTAGCAGCAGCTCCAGGATTGTGATCACTTCTGCCAACCAGTCATTACAGATCAAGATAAGATTAACTTTATTGATCCCATGGCAAAATTCTGGTGCATAAAGCAGCAAGTTACATAATGTGCAAAAAAGTGCAGTTTCCCTGACTGGGTTTTTACAGCTTCTAAATGTTCATTCATTTTTATATGTTTTGTTTTTATTTGAACTTTCAGTTTCAGTGTAGATTCAGTTAATCTTAAAATTTACATGTCTAATTTAGGTCAGTAGTCAGTTCACTTCCTGTTAATCTTGAGGAAAATCCATCGCTCTTAAAAAACCATGGCCCTGTTTTCAAACTAGATGAGAATAGTCCACACACACAAAAAATGTATGCCCCACAAAAACTTGGCAGGCTGGGACACTAACTACATCTAAAATCTGAAGCCACTGAGGCTTTTTTGGTTGATGAATGTTCGTTTTCTTAACAAAATTACCTTTTTACATTAGTGGATATTACACTTTTATTGCACTAAATGAACAGAAACCAATTCCCAAAGATGGAAATTTCTGGTCTAAATAGTAAAAATACAGACCAAGATTTTGTTTCAACCAACCAGTTGAGTACTCTGTGACTCTTTATACAAGGGGTGGGGAACCTGTTCCATGGAGGGCCGATGTGGTTGCAGGTTTTTGTGATGACCTCTCAATCAGTCAATAATAAAACAGTGATTCTCAACTGCAGTCATGGGGCCCTCTGTTATTGGCTGATTGGGAGGCCATCCCAAAAACCCACACCGGCCCTCCATGGAACAGATTCCCCACACCTGCTTTATACTCAATTGCTTGGCTGACACAAAACCTTGGCCTGGATTTTTATTTTCTGGATCTGGAATTTCTAAATGCTTGTTTGTGTGTGGCTAGCATTAGGCTTCCCTGGCGTAGGAACTCCACGGCCCTAACTAAAACTGACATCTACAGCATTTTCTCACCTCATACTGCTGTAGCGCTTCCTCTCTTTCGCTCTGCAAGTGTTCCAGCTGCTCCAAGGCCTCCTGCAGCTCCTTCTCCTTGGCCAGCCGCTCGTTCTCCAGCTGCTGTTTCTCCGCCTCTGTCTGGGAGATGGCCCTCTGCTGTTGCAGACGGATCTGCTCCAGTGCTGACCTCTTGGACATCTCCTCATCCAGCAATCTGGGGATATGTGGCACGGGAAAATTGGTTAATTGGTTATGGAGCCTGATCCTGGCCAATCAATGACCACCGACTTTGATGGGGGCCTATTATGATTTCTGCTAAAACAAAATAAAATGCATGTCTTCAATCTGTATGTACTGCGGCAGGATCATTTTCCTACAATTAGCCAGTTAAGGCAAACTCCTTGCATGAAAACATACTTGGCTAATAAAAAGGATTCTGATTCTGATTACTGTAATGATTGCAAGAAATATCCAAACTAAGCTAGATGAATATTTGCTTTTACACTATTATCTACAGTCAGCAGATTTCCCGATTCTAGACTGTGAGTCAATGAAGATGGGTTTGTATGACATTAATGTGGCTTAGGGTTAGGGTTGTGTCTGTGTTACATATGAGTGTGTAAAAGAGAGGCACCATCCCATGAATATGAATGGGTTTGCATTATGCATGCGATGGTGTCTGCCGCACGTGATCTGACCTGGCCTGCAGTTTGCGCACCGTCTCCTCGTCCTGGCGGGCCTGCCGTTCGTCCTCCAGCGCCTCCTCCATGCAGTGATACATGTGCTCTAGCTCCTGCACACGCTGCAGATACTGCTCCAACTCACTTGACTTCTGGGCCACTTGTTCCTCCATCTGCTGACGCACCTGGGAAATTTCTGAACATGTTACTTCCTCCCACAAATGACAGTGATCCGAGTTCCTGCAATGGCACAGGTGCGTGTCTGCTCTTTTTACCTGAACTGTAAATTAAAGAAGTATGATATTTCCTCAAATAGTGGCCAGGCACTTTAATCTCAGACCTGCCTTTTAATTGAGTCCCGGCATTTATTTGAGGAAATAAAATAAATAGGTCTGACTATTATTATCTTATATCTCTCGGTGTGTGGAGTTTAAGTCAAGGGAGGTGGTGTTACATTTATATAATATCTTGGTAAGACCCCACCTAGAATATTGTGTGCAGGTTTGGTCACCATACCTGAAGAAGGACATTGCTGCCTTAGAAA